>LPNX010613891.1:201750-230598 GCA_001517045.1 Pseudotsuga menziesii
AAAATCACCCATAGGTGTAAAAAGCTGATCCCAAATCTATCAAGGACCCCACGAATTATCAAGGGCGCATGGGAAAGCTAAAGAGTGGTCAAATGGCAGCTCATACATGCTTTTGCATGGAGGAAAGAGTGGAGGAGGAAGAGGCAACAAAGCTGATTCACCTCACCTAGTCTTGCTTTCCTATGTGCCTTAAAACACTGAAAAAGCAAGCAATAAAGTAGAAAAAGCAGAAGGGCGCCTAGGAGGCTAGGAATAAAGAAGATTTGATTCCCGGGACTTTCCCAAGCGCTCCATGAGTCAATAATGGCAAGTTTGACCTCTATGGATAGGCAATTGACAACTTGCACATGGTGGGACTCATGGACTAGGAAAATAAGACAAAATAAATGAAATAATGTCTAAGTGGGTAAATACTATGGGTTGATTATTCTAACAAGAGGTATGTATGTATCCTCTTGTTATGTTTTAAACTTGTTGAAAAGACCACGAAATTTAAGAGATAAAGAGAGAATTCTATGGATGAGTATACTAAAGAGATATTTAGTTTAACCATGAAACAAATGGCCATGTGAATAATAGTGAAGAAAATATCGATAGGTGCGTGAATGATCTAAGGAAATCCATTCAATATGGATTTATTATGATGGAAGTATTTTCCATGGCAGAATTTGTTTATTAAGCCTGAAAATATCATAATGTTGAAGGAAAATAAATGAGAGGAAGAATAAAACAATTGTTTTGAGGAGAACAAACAAGTGAAAGGAAAGATGATGAGAGTAGTAGGATGAGAATTACATCAGCAAAACAAAGGTGTTTTGATATGGTATGGAGAGATATAAGTAGTGTGTGAGTAGTTCCTACAAGAGAAGCATGTAGTTTAATTCATGCCAAATTAAATTGAAGATGATCAATAGTTGAATGCACGGTTAGAGAAGAAATTGAAGAAGAGAATCTAGCCAAATGTATGGAGGAAGATTTGAAGAAATGTGGCATGACAGAGGAATCACCATTAAAGAATGTGCATGTGTGAGATAATTATTTTCTTATGTTGTTGTTTCTTTATTTCCTATAGATGTGGAAGTTGAAAACAATACAAGAACTATGGATGTATGATCTCAAGAGTCACGTAATTAATGATGGTGAAGAAGTTGAACATGTGTATGGAAGGAATTAGATGATGGAAAAATATAACCTTGAAGTATAAGTTATAGTAGGAGATCACTAGATGCAACTGTGGACTAGAGATTTCCTAATATGCCTAAATCCCATGCAACATAGTGATCCATTAAAACAAATTAGTGTATGGAATATTTAAGGGAAAAAAAGTCACTTTAAAAAAGGAAGTTGACGAGACAAAAATAGATGTGAAGATGGTTGGTTGCACACCTATTGATCACATATAGGACATAATGTTGAGGAGGGGTGATAGAGAATATTTGACAATGAACAAGAATTAGTTGTTGTAGTTGCTATGATGGAAACTTGTAATACAAAGGACTATCTTGCACCTAATAAAATTGAAGAGGTAGAAGTAGAAGAGTGCTCATGGAAACTTAACATTTCTAAAATGAATAACCTATAGAGTGCAATGTAGGAAAGGCATAAGAAGTTGAAGTAACACCAGTTATATGGGTGCCAATCAAGATAAGTAGTTCCTTTACTGTTTTGATATCTTATTGGTGTGTAGGCAGGAAGAGTGAAAGAAGAATGTTATTGAATTTGAAGATAGATACCAATGGGCTTGTGGATATAAAAGGGTCAAACATATGAAAACAGGGAACAAGAAATTGACGAAGAATATGTAATAAGTGAGTACCATAGTATGTAGACACGTAGAAGTATGACATTTGATGAATTTGAGATGAGAAAAATGTCAATGCAACTAAATCGATATACCTTAGTTGGTTTAAGAGTTTAGAAACAATTCTAGTTGAATAAAGGACACTATGATGAACTGTTAATGATAGAAAGTAGAGAAAGTCAACAAATCATAAGTGGGTGGACATGTAAAATGAATATAGTGAAGTGGATTTCAAACAGTATTTAATTGAGGGAGATAAGAAAATATTGTAGTAGAGAATAATAATGGGAAATCAGGAATGGAGGATGAAAAATATGAGTTGTAGAAAATATCAAAATTAAAGGCAATAAGTACAAAAAGAATATTGTAGAATTAGACACGGGGATGAGGCATTTCCAAAAGAAGAAAATTGCAAAAAATAGCAATTTTGACGAGAAATGCAAGGGACCATTATAAGATATGAAAACGATTGAATAATTTCATGCTTGGAGAAAAAGAATGAATAAAAGGAGAAGGAAATTTACCGTGGAAGTAAGAACATTCAACAACAAAATAAACAGATAAGAAGAAGAAAAACTATAGAGCATAAGAAACTGGGAAGATAGAGGAAAAATAAAATGTAGTAGAGGATGCAAAATAAGTGCAAGAGTAGTTTGAGAAGTAATCTACAATTGAGTATTTTGGATTACATAGAGAAGAAGTTTAAAGTAGAAGTTGTGGTTTCAACACATTTGAAGAAGGAGCAAATCCATAGAAAGAAAGAGATAAGGATGAAAATATTTTGGAATAACATGTTAGAAAAAAAACTATGGAGAGAGTATACTTAGGTGCATAGGAAGGATAAGGAGTTCAAATATGAAACATGGAATGTAGAAACACAACTTGGCTAAATTAGATGTCCATTAGTTGGAATTTATTTATCCATCATGTGAATAGCTTGCCCACAAATTTTATTACAAGGAGAGTCTAATGTAGGAGCATCCTTGACCTTAATTATTCCCACACAACCAAAAGAGTTTGATTTTAGCTCCTTTTGATTTCCAATTTTATTTTTGAATAGTGGTTGTAGTTTCTTTAAATATTGTTATGTTTATACAATATGATATATGCATAGGATCAATGAATTGGAGGTTAAGTTAATTTGTAGGTTATGTTGTGATACTTGCTGGATTGGTCAGTAGGAGTGACTTAATATTTTGGATTAATATAGGCTCCTTGGTTTGAATCTTTGGAATTTTTTTATGAAGTTCAAGTATGCAATTTTTTTTTTGAATAATTGCACCAGTGCTTTATACATAAATTCCATATATTGTGCATCTAAGTTGCATAACATACTTCAAATTCCTAGAGTATATTGGAGCTCATATTATTTCATGTTTATTGGGCGAGTGATTTCTATAGTTCTTGCAATGTATTGAAATTCAAATACAAAAAACCTGAATAAATTAAGTGTTGATTAAGTTTTCATTGATGCCAATGATGTCTATTCATTGATGCCAATTGTTGAGTCCTTAGTGCCCCTTGTGGATCCCCTAAGGGTTAGTGTTTAGTTTTTGATTATCTGTGTCAAAGGAGCTCTGTTGACCTTGTCCAATCCCAAGCTTGAAGCCCTTGGACGCCTTGGAACAATGTCAAATTTCTTGGTTACCCATTGACTTGGTAAAGTGACACTAAGTTGTATCTTGGTCCCATTTGAGTCCATTGTTGAGTTCCTTGATATTGGTTGATATTTGGTTACTAGTCTTTGTGTTGCTTGTTATGCTTGTACTTGTTTTGACCTCTTGATTGGTTGTTGGATGGATGATGTGGCTCATGTGTGTAATTCCCTTGATGTGTTGACGTTGGTTCCCATTGCTTGCATTGGATGGTATAGAGGTTGTTGATTTCTTGTGGGTTCCTTGAGCCCACAAGCTTAGATATTGATCCTCTTACGTGTGGAGAATCTTGGAACCCACACTTATGGTGGTATGTTGGAACCCATTCTTATGGGGTCCTTAGTGTCCTTGGAAGTTTCAGTCTTGAACCCACACATATGGTGGTTCAATGGCCCTTGGACATTATATGGTCATTGGCATGTTGTAGCTTTGTGATCATGCATACGAAGCCCATAAGGTGTTGCAAACTAGTGGTGAGGTCTTTGTACCCATCTTTTGGGGTGTTGGTACTCTTACGGTGGTGAATATATATAGTGGAACAATTGGATATGTTTTTAATGATATGGATACCTTGATATGATGATGATATTCTTGAAAAAGCATTTGTTCCCACTTGATTGGTGGTGTTGGGTTCCTTGATACCCTTGATATGATGAGTATATGACGGATCCCTCCTCCTTGTTGACATGAAGTCTGTGGAAGTGAATACCATTGAATCCACCATTCATTTGATGATGCCCATTGAAGCCTTTGACCTTGGAAATTATGTATAAGGTAACATGGTCTTTGAAACCTTTATGTGTGGAGTCTTGATGTCATGTACAAATTGAATAATTTAAGAATATTGGACCAAGTAATTGCAAATAATCCCATCATAGAGAGATATTCCTTGTTAATCCTTTCCATTGATATGTGGAGTGTCTCCTAAATCCTCATAGTTGAAGAGATTTAATTTATTAAATTTGTCAAGACAAATTTACCTCATCTGTTGGGTCAGCTGACCAAACAAAAAACACCTACTTTAACTAATTATTAATTTGTTATTTAAATGTCGACATAGTCAATTAAAAACTGAAATTTTGTTTATAAATAGAAGATCAAACATTTCATTTATTCATGAATCAAGTCTCTCTTTGGTATTTCACAACTCTTGGAGAAAAGTGCGAAACTTTGTGGAGGATCATTTTTTGGATTGAAGAGATTCACTAAAATTGACATAACTTTCTCATATGAAATCAAAATTACAAATTCTTGGCTCGTAGGAAATTTTGTTGCGAGGGATATGTGATGACATGATATAGATTTTCTTTTAGTTGATCTATTGTTACTTCATCTTGTGATATTTGAAAGGGTACACAAGTAGCTTGGTATAGGTTGGTTCAGTCAAGCAAGATTGACACAGGTTTTCTTATGTGTAGTTGGTCTGACTCACACTGGCTGAGTTGTATGAGCAGTTGGTTTGAATTGAGTGGACTAAGTTTGGTGTGCAGTTGGTTAGACTCAGATTGACTGATTCGGCTGATGTGAGCAACATATTGATTAGACATATTGTTTTACACATGTTGTTGGTACAAGTTATTGGTACAGGTGTGGTGCAGTGGTCAATAGATGAGAAGTGGTCAGATGATGAGCAATGACAGTTGATGAGTAGTAGTAAACAGTAACAATTGATGAGTAGTGGTTAGTAGTGAAAGTTGTTGTGCAGGTTGAGCAGTGTGGTGCAGTGTAGTACATGTGTTGAATAGTAGGTCCACAGGATCAGTGCAGACATGGTTCAATAGTTTCTATATTCATATCAGGGTGGCAGGATGGGAAAAGAAAATCTAGGGAGATAGGGATTCCTTCAAGTTGGATCCTGTAAATCAAGGGGTTATAGCCTCCTTCTAGTTGTAGTTGGAGAATTGAAGTCATTGTAACAAGGGGGTTGTTTCCTCCTTCCAGTTGTTACTGGAAAACTATTATTATAAGGCTTCAGTGCTTTTTCCCTCAGGACTTGGGTTTCCACGTAAAAATCTTATGTACTATGTTTTACTATTCTTCTTATGTGACAATGATATGATGATATGTGATGATGAGCTATAATTGTTGGTATAATAATAACAACGTACTTTACATAATATTGAATAAGTTGATGATGATTGTTATTGTTGAAAAAGTAATAAAAGATATACACATTGTTCACCCCCCTCTCACTGTGCTCAGTGTGTCCAACATCAAGTACTATAATATTGTGAGACAATTGGAAGTAAACATATTTTAGGAATTCAACATGGTCATTTCATAATGGATGTGTAATGTATAGGTAAGATAGATTGAATATTGGAGCCAATTCTAGTATGACAGGATTACTAGAAGAATTATGCAACGTACTTACACGTTTGGCTTCAACTTGTCAAATTGTACCTATTCTTTTGAGTCTGAAGGGGTAGTTGGATCTTAGAACTTGTGCAACATGGTGTACTTCAAGTGATCAAATACCGATGGTATTTTTTGGTCCAACACAAGAAGAATATTGATTGGATTGTATTGAAGAGTGTCAAGTCATGAATATTGGGGTGGTGGAGGGGGAGGGGGTCCATTACATTTGTACTTATCATCTAACATAGTATCCATCATTATGACACAAAATTTTGTACCAATCCATTAATGGAAACAAAAATTAGTGTTGACCATAAGGATAAGGTGTGGACTTGATGCCATGACCTCTTGATGCCTACATACTAGGGTTCTTAGAACTAGTGAAATGGGCCCTTCATAAATATTGTGAAATTCCAAAAAAAATCATATTGGAAGAGATCCATATTCCTTGTCACATATGTAGATTCTTCAAGGGTCTTTGTTGATTCTTACCCAAAAAATATTGTTCATCGTATGATAAAAATATCAATGATCCTTATGATAACTTAAGACTCTTCAACATATATAGATGCTTGAGAGATCAAAAGGATGTTTGGCCTTTGATGATGTCATTGAATTGAAATTAGGACAAGTCATAGAATTCCATGTAACCATTTTGTGTATTCCACATAATATTTGACACATGTGGATAAATTGGTCATTGATTTAGTTCATAAGAAGCCAAGATGGCGGGTGATCACATTACAATAATTTGAATAACAGTTTATTGGAACTTTGTCTATAAAAGGGGATTTTCAAAAATAAAATGGGATTCTAATGCGAATCTATTAACCCTATCATTTATTGCTTGAGAGGAGAATAAGTTATTGCTGGTAATGAATGTAATATTAGTGACACAAATAAGAAAAATTGAGTGCTCTTGCCCATTCCAATGTGGTGTTATTTTATATTTAATTAATGTAAATGCAACCTTGTGAATAACATAATCGGTGTGCTATGTATTGTTGTTGTATAATATTTAAATATTTAGATGTGTTGAACCATTGGGTTGTTCTTCTCTCTAAATGAACTTGCAATCGTGTTCCTATACCACTTTTGTATAGTTATGAGGATCTCAAACAATGTTCATATGTGACTTCATTTGGTATTAATATTATATTTTTCATTCCTTTTTAAGTCAAACTTAAGCTTATACTTATGTGCACTCGTACTATGGATAAGACATTCCAATCAACCAAATGGTATAAATTTTTTTTATGCATATATCATAGTTTGTGTAGGGTGGTGTAGGAAGTTGGTTCTTGATTTCATTGTAACGAGAATATGCATTCATGGTGAATTTTTAAAACACATACACATTCATGTTTAAATAGGTTTGGCCTTTGCCAAAGATCCATACAAGTAATTGCTTCATGGACAATTTGTTCCACGTTGATTTTATATATGAAAAGAATGTACATGCATTAAAAATGTTTGCATGTTTTTAAAATGTAAATACATTAAAAATGTGTTCAAGTTTTTTTTGTGTCAAAATAAATAAATAAAAGCATGATTATTTTTTCTTTGCCATGTTCTTATCTTTAAATGTACTACATTTGTGGCTAATTTAGCCCAAACTCAGCAAGGACAAGTAGGAGGGAGGTTAATAATATCTATCAACATTTTTCTATAGATGATCTCTCATCTCTAGGTAGGTATTATTCCAAATCTCATTTTATATTTGTGAAATTATACAAATTTACATAATTTTGAATATATTTTGTTATTGTTCAACTACACCTTTTATTCGACTACTATGGAGCAAAAGCCTAATCCAAACCCAAATTTCAATCCCCAATGAAACCCATACATAGAAGCTAATAAATGTTTGGGTGAACTCAAAAATCTAATGGGTGAGATTAAAAACACTAGACCACCATCTTGTCTTTTATTGACCACTTCACTTGACAACCTTGTTGCTTCCATTAACAATGCACATGGTTAATCGATATTTAATATATATAAATATAGGTTTGGGATATCATAGTACTAATTAATTGGCATTAGTAAGTGTTATAGCTGATTTTACCACACGTGGTTGATCACATGTTTATGTCCTTCCCTATCCCTCTACAGACTCTTTGGACCCCAATGGACCAATATTATACTTTGATGTTTCCAAGTTCATCCCTAAAAACACCTGTTTATTGTTGTACGTGACTTTTAATCCCATACTTGCGTAAATACGCAGATATTGACCTCAAACCCATTTACATCGGGATGTGTGCATAAGTCCAAATATTTTTGGAGTTTTCCTTGATGTGTGTCCAAACCACTTGTCTCTTGGCCTTCCATATGCCTTGAGATCGCTCGGATTTGACCCTCCATTACCCCTTTGGAGTGCTATATAAGGAACCCCTTGGATACATTGAAGGAGAGGAAATGGAGAGCAAGAAAACTTTAGTCCATTGTTGTTGTAGCTTGCTTATACTTGAGTCTACATCCCTTTGTCCCTTTGGAGCACTTTGTGTTCTTCCTAAGCTTGCCTTTGCTTGTGAGTTTGCTATCCAGAGATGGAGGATTGACGTGGTGGAGGCCCAGGTGGAGGACTCAGTTTCTATAGTTCGCAGACGTGTCGACAGAGGTTGTGACTTGTGTAATCTCTGATTTGATTAATAGAAATATCTTTTCATGTCCAATAATGTGCATTTAAATGAATATTGAATCCATGGATATGTTTAATTGTTTATACATTATTTATTATATATTTTAGATTATATCTAACACCATATTATATAGCATGCTTGTCTTGTTTGCTGTTGTTGAGAGAAAATTGCTAACACAAGCGGGATTGGGAAAAGCTCAACGTGGATCTACTTCAACCATCCAGAATAAGGTATGATTCGAGATCCTTTAGTGTTAGATGTTTGGTTTCTCTTGCATAAAAGGGATTGATTTCTGTGGTTTATCTGTTGGTTGTGGTACACCCCAAGCCATAGGAAGTCTCTCTCCGTAACAAAATTGGAGACCACAGTGGGGAGGGGACCTTCCCCTAAGTGTCGTTATCCTACACATGTTGTCCTTACATTGAGCATAGGTATGTTCTGATGCTTGTAACTAGCTTGTTTGACCCCTGACACTTGTCTCTTCCTACTTTTGTAACTATAAAGCACTTTTATTCTTTATTCTTTTTCAATCCTTTGAACAGAGAACTGTATATCACATCCGTTGGTTGGGTTAGTAGTTTGAATTTAGGAGTTGTACTCGTTTCTATGAGTTTATCTTTACCCACTGGTTAAGCTTCCAATCCTATTATAGTTGCAACTATTGCCCCCAAATTTTTTTTATTGTTTAGCACCCCGCCCCCCCCCCCCTTATCCTTTTAGTTTCTTAGAAGGATTAGAAAGTTTATCTTTTTCACTGGATTTTTCCCATGACTTGAAGGTTTGAAAAAATTGAAAGTTTGTTTGCTTGTATCAGATGCACAGTTGGCAGTTTTTCCAATGTATCAGGTGTGCAGTTGTCTAGCTAGCCGATGTTCCCATCGGGAGCATTCCAAAGTATTTATCCGATGTATTGGATATCATTTCGTCTACTACGCCAGAAGATTTTTTTCGATGTATCGAAAGCTTAGTCCAAAACCGTTCCGATGTACTGGGTCTCCAATCGCCTATCTTTTTCCAATATCCGTCAAAGCTTTGTAAACTGTTTTTCGTCATATCGGTTGTTTCTTTTGGAATGATCCAAAAACTTAGTTGTTTCTTGGGATGACGTTACGGAGGTAGAGTTTGATGTTGATCTGATACCTTCCCGTAGTCAATTCTGATACCGATATAATGTTAGTTGGTGGGTCTGACGATGGTCGTTTTATGTGCTGCGATGTTGTCCACCCGATCTCTCGGGCCCATTATTCAGAGGACATTTGACGCTTCACAAATTCTCACAAGTTCTCTTCTGATATCTACTTGGCGCTTCTATTTTTCTCGCCCGAAAACTTACCCAATCCTGCGTTCAAGCTTATAAATCTATAGAGGTCGTATATACGATCATTGTTCATTGTATTGGTCATCGGGTGAAGTTGCGGAGCTATCGCTTTCTGAGCAAATCATTTACTGGCAAAGGTTTCTCTCGTCCAGTTCATCTGCGAGGTTGTCCATGTATGATTCTCTTCCAATCTTGTTGCTCAGCAATTTTTACCCGTGGTTTGTTAGAGTTTAGGTCATTTGGCTTATACCGTGGGGGAGGTTATTTCAAATGCGGTGGTTTTTTCTTTATATAGGGTTTGCCCTGGTTGTTTAGTGCAGGCGTCGTTTTACTTACCAGTCCTAGTTCTTATTGATTTTCGTTCATCCATGAGTTACTCTTTGACATTTGTTAGCTGAAAGAGGGCAGGGTGCAAATGAGCATTTCACTGTTTGCATCGCTCCTTCCTCTCCCTCACCATTTTAGGGTAGGTGTGCAGCCATTGTTTGAGTGTGGTTAGGTTTTCATGGGATGCCAGGGGAGAGATTCTCTGATGCAGGTTTATAGGTTAGCAGTCCGATTTTTTTCCCAGGGGTTTCCCATCGTTCGTATTGATATTTGTAGATGTAAGGGTGTAATGGAAAACTAGGGTTTTCCCAAGGGAAGTTTTGCTTGTAGACTTGGGTCCGATATAGCTTTGAAAGCTTCGTGTTTTTGTTAGTTTCACATACAGGAAGCACATTTGGTTTGGTTAGAAACAAAAGCATTTCAACATGCATTATGATGAGTTGGTAATGTTTTGGTTAATATTGTTGTTTTCAGTATATAGTTTTCTATTTATATGTGAATGGACTAAATCTAATTTCTATACACAAGCCCATCATCAGCACAGCAACATGCCTCGAAAGCAGAAAAAGAAGGCACAAGCAACAGAGGAAGAACCAGAGGTCGAAATAATAACCCGAGTCAAGGTTATTTATGAAGACACTAAAGCCATCACTGGTATCGATCCTTAATATAAATGGGGAGAGATATATTGCATGATCTCAAATCAGAGTGTCCTAAAGGTTGGATTAAAGGATTTGCCTATTTATGCCAATATCGAAAGATTAGCCATCATGAAGGTGGCTACCTGACCTGAGCTTTTCCCTTGTTCAGAGGTGATAGGATGGATCCTGCCCAGGGTAGATGTTACAAGGATGATATTGGCTAACATTGAAGGGCAAGGTTATACTGCCTATAGCCCAGCCTATGTAGACATGGCTTATAAGTTTCCGACACCACAGAGCTATTTGATTAAAGGTTGGTTAAAAGACCTCAATCTAGATGTGGTAGAAACAGTCAAAAGGATGATGATTCCAGGTAAGAACTTTCATATGAGGCCTTTAGGGGAGTATAAGACAACAAGCCTCCGTACTCCATACAAGTTGATAGCCCTGATGCTAAATAGGATTTTTGGGAGGGAAAATGGGAAGAACTACAAAATAGTTTGGGTACCAGTGATCGTTTTTGTAGCCACTCAAGGTACCATCTTCAATTGGGCAAACATAGTGTCCAACAACTTATCACCTTGCATAAGTGCAGCACTGGGAGGAGTCTCCTAGAAGAAAACATAATTTTATATGAGTTCAATCTTGATTGATTGTATTTTATGTACGCATCCATTCCAAGCATTGAAATTCCAATGGGATAAGGATAGATCCCATGTATACGTCACCTATCAATTTTTGTGAGCTCACAAGTATTACAGTCACTACCATAATATTTGTGAAGATTTTATGATGCCATTGTACACTTTGATTTTCTTGGTTTAGTGTAATTGCATGTTCGAGGAGGCTTTAAAGGTTGTTCAAGATAACGGGCACTATTACTTGACTGAGGAGGGTTTATACTTAAGAATGTTTGGTGGATCGAGGGCTCCTTCCCTTCTACCTAACTATTCTATGGATTTTTTCATTCATAAGGAGGTAGTTAGATAGCTATATATTGATGGAGTTGACAATGCCCTATTTGAGCAAAAGAAGGATATGTATCCTCCAGTCCCATTTTATATAGGGAGTTATAAGTTTTCAAAAGTAAATACTGCAGCAAAATTCATGAAGGAACTAGAGTATTTTCACTTTGGTGAAATAATTTCCATTGAAATGACTCTGAGAATAAAGTTGTTGATTATTGTGCCGTAGTAGGAGTGCATTTTGAATATGCAGATTTTTGGGATAAAGATGAAGAAGTTTTTTGGAATGATCGGAACATGACAACTTTGAGAAGGAGGTTTAAACAAAAGATAAATACTGTTGGTGGAAAGGGCAAAGCTGCTGAGCAACTAAAGAAGCAAGAAGAGGAGGATGCCAAGAAAAGGCAGGAAGAGGCCCACAAAATATCCTAGGAAGCATAAGAGTGGTTGAGAGCCGAAGAAGAAGAAAAAACAAAAGCAACATAAGAGGTTGAGAAGAGAATGGAAGAAGCCAAGAAAAGAAAAGAAGAAGAAGAATAAATCCAGAGAAATCAGAAAGAAGGTGAGAGATTAATATTAGAAGTTGCTGATAAAGAAAATGAGCATGCAGACGTGTTCCAGCATCGTAAAACATAGGAGTTGCTTAAAATTAACGATAGCTATAGGTTAAAAATATTAGTAACTTGAGTTATAGGTTAGAGACGTGTTCCAGCATCGTAAAACATAGGAGTTGTCATTTATTTCCTGCACTGCAACCCGAAACCTGTAGGGTTCTTCCACGTACCGTCGGTATATATAACGACCTTTCACGTACCCTTGAGGTATATCGTAAGGTACTTCACATACTCGATTGTATATCGGAAGGCCCCTTGTTAACGGTTGTGCATTAGATAGCACTGCCATGGATTTGGGCTCCCACGTACCTTATGTATATAGAGAGACCCTTATAGGATTCCCTCACCATTTGAGAAAAACCTTTTGGCCGTCTTGTCAGCACAATACACCGAGAAAAACACTCGAGGATACTACTACGCATGTATCATCTGGGTAATCGGGTATTCAGGAAAGGGATGGTCCCAATCCTCTTTATCACGCTTTACTGTTGGAACCTGCGGTATATAGCGAGTTGCAAAGACTTGATAATACTAGTGAGGAACCGGCTTGTATCAGACCCTCTTGTCACTTAAGTTTTCTTCTAGCCTGTAGCTTGTGTAGGATAATTTTGTCTGATTTTTCTAGTTTTGAAACCCTAAGATAGGTTTTAGTGACCTTACAATTTGGCTAAGTTTTAGTTGAGATGATCCAGAAGAAACCAGGGCTTACCACCCGACTTTCCTCCTATCATAGGGGAGAGCCCAATGGAAGCCACGGATCAAGGTGCTACAACTGACTCCCACATGGAAGGAATCCTAGTTGTGGAAGGTGGAGAACAATTCACCACTTACACTAATCCCTTGGTCGAACAGCCTCCTGCTGCTGAAACCTCCTTTCATTTTCCAATGGAAGGTCATCTTGATAGTCCTACTGAGACAGAATGTGGCCCTAATACTCCTTTTTGGAGAACTTCTATTGATCAATCCCTTTCCGAATTTGGGGTTACCATACCTTCTTTTGTCAATCCTCCCATAGGTTCTAAATCACTTGAAGAACTGTATATAAGGTTTTAGCCATCTTTTGACCATTTACAAAACATTCATGATAACCTTGAAAAAATCATTTATACACCTGTTCCGCATAAAGAACCTATGTCTGCTCTTTTACCCCGTCTTTCAGAACCTTTTCCTTCTGGATATCGTTCTCTTTCCTCGTCTTTGGCTGCTCCTAATTTATCACTGGCTTGTGTTGTGACTACTCATAATCCAGGTCAAACCTCCAATCCTGCTCCCGCGGTTTTGAATCCTGGGTCTGTTTCTAGTCCTCCCTTACCCTCTATAGCTGGGGGGGAATACTTAGCTCAAGTGGTATCGGTATCTTCCAACACTAGGGGGTAACCCTCAACTCAAGTTATGTATGTAGTTAGTGGAGTTTCTCCTAGTGTCAGATAGACCCCTACTGTAGGACAACCAACAATGGTTGTTCCTCCCACCAACACCAATATGGTAAACCCTCTGTCAAGTTCAGGGAAACCCTTAGGGATACAACCTACGGTCAACCAACCTTCTTGGGGCTATGTTTACCCAGGAAATCAACCACCTTTAGGAAATATGAATTATAAACCTACATCTACAGGGACTATGTATCCTGGAATCCCTTACCTTGGAAGCATGTTTACACCGTGGGGGAAACCTAAATGGTCTTAAATGCTAGAAATGGGAGGAATACCTTTTAATATTGTTGAGGGCCACCTTATGGTGGCCCACCCTTTGGAGGACCACCTAGCGGAGGCCCACCTAGCAGAGGCCCACCTGGCGGAGGTCCACCTTATGGAGGACCACCACACGGAGGACCACCATCAAGAGGACCACCACCCAAAGGCCCACCACCTAGAGGTCCACCTTCGGGAGAACCACCACCTAGTAGCCCACCTTTGAGAGGTCCACCACCTGGAGTTCCACCTTCTAGGGGACCACCACCTGGAGGTCCACCACCACCCAGAGGCCCACCACCTAGAGGCCCACCACTTCCAGGTGGCCCTCCCCCTGGAGGTCCACCCCCTTCGAAAGGATCTTTGGGAGGATCATCAGCCTATCAACCAACCCAACAGCCAGTGTATCAGTCAACTTATGGTCCTATTGGTATGCATATCCCTTATCATTACTACCAGTATGTCAAACCTAATCGACAACTTTCATTCTTGGAAACTTTGGAATTGCCCGATCTGTCCAAGTTGATTAATGATCCCATTCAGCATAACACTTCATGGCCTACTATTCCAGTCAAGTAACCATCAGACATTCCAAAGTTTAATGGGAAGCAGGGAGATGAACCCAAAATCATGTCATGACTTTCCATCTATGGTGTTCTTCAAACTCCTTGACCGATGACTCTATCCATTTGAGACTCTTTCAATGAACTTTGATTGGTACGGCCGCAAAGTGGTACATTGAACTTCCACAACATTTGTTTGTGGACTTTATCTCATTGGAAACCATTTTTCTCACACACTTTCATCTACCCATTCGTTATGAAATGGGTACAGACCTTTTAACCTCTCTCCATCAAAATACTTCCACACATATATCAAACCATATTCATGAGTAGAGGAGGCAGAGGCGACTCATTAAAGATCCCATCCTGGACCAACTATTACTTGATTGGTTCACGAAATCCTTTTTTCCTCCCATTTCCTGAGATGTGGCTATGGGTGGTGTTGTTACTGAAGAGCAGGCTAGCAGTCACACTTAGTATCTGGACTTGGTATATTCCCAATATGGAACTCTGTATGACCTAATCCCTCAAGATCCTCGTCCCATCATGGACCCTGCAAAGCCACCCACAGAAACTCATGTTGATGGGGTCATCGGCTCAATATAGCCCTCTCCAGTAGCCAAGCAACAGAGTACTTATACTGTTTCACCTTCTACTCGTATGTTTTCCACTGAGGTGGATGCTATCCAAAGTACATAGACACCCGATAACAAGAAGAAAGGTAAACTTGAAAAATAAAAAAACCTGGAAACCAACAGGAGAATCCCAAGGTTACGGCCTCGAAGAATGATAATAAAGGAAAGAGAAAGGCTAAGTATCCCTATCTATTGTGTGGATGTGATCACTTCACGAAAGAGTGTCCTCATCGTGAAGATATTAGCAAATTTTTTAAAAGTAATCCTACACCAGCAGTGCTTACTGATCCCTTCCCATCTCAATAACAACTAATACATCATATGTCCAATCAAGGAAACTCTAATTCCATAGAAGAAATCAGAATGATGTCCTCGAAAACCATTATTTTGAATATGCATAGTCAGCCATATGAAAAACCTGCAGATAAGAAAGATGAGAATCCCTCTTCCGAGAAGACTCCTTCCACTAGTTCTCCTTCGTCTTTGTCTAATGGTCCCCTCATGATCGAGAAAACTAATCTCGATTTCATTTTGCGTCCACCCAAGAATACCCTCAGGAAGGCTGTCTTTAATCCAAATTCCTGAGCTGCCTAGTTCTAAAATGTTGTTGAAGACTTGGCTCGGGCACCTTGTGTGATGTCCACCCTAGAGGTGCTCCAAAGTTGTCCCACACAACGCAAAAACCTGTTAACATTGGCGAGATCAGACCCAAATAAAACCAACTTAATTCATTTCAATGTGGAGAAATATAAGTCCAGGTTACCCCCCCAACTCATGTTTCATATCGCGATGAGAGTGGTCAAGAGAAAGGTTCATCTAACTATTTTGGATGAGGGAGCTTCCACCTCAGTACTGTCTGTGACTTGTTGGAGAGCCATCGGTTCTACCTAGCTTACGAAGTCACCAACAACCTTAAAATCTTTCGATGGATGAGGTTTCCAACCTCATGGTCTATTACCAGCCCTTTCAGTCGATCTTGGGGGCAAGACTATTTCCATTCAGGTGGAAGTAGTTGATGCCCCGTTGGATTACAACTTTCTATTGGGGAGGAACTGGTTCTATGCTATGACGGTTGTCACTTTGACAGTATTTCAAACTCTCCAATTCCCTCATTTAGGGAATATTGTGACCATCGATCAACTCATTTTTTGTTCACCAGATGTTGCTACCCCCACTGCAAATAACATCCCTATGCTAGGTCAGTCCCCTCCTCCTTATCAATTGATTGGGGTAGGTATGCTAAAGGATTCAACCCTTATGGGAGTGTTTCCCTCAACTCCTTGTAGTATGGAAGTGACTACTGTGAACATGATTTCCATGACTGTCTACAGCCCTAGAGGCAAAGAAAGTGTTGAGTCATCCTCTTTAGTCCCTTATGAAGCACTTTATGATGTTGTCCAATCTACTTCCGACGTCCAGCCGATTGATCTTCATCTGGTAGCTTCGGATCCTTACCACTTGCCCTATTGGATAGAACCTTCTCTCCCCACTCTATACTTTCACACACCGAATTTTCCATTGGACGAATCCATCGTGGAGATCATGAGTGCGGATGAACCCATATGGGAAGATCATCATCATCGATCTTCTTTTCTTCCCAACGCCAGTTTGGTAGGGTTTGACCTTGTATCTCTTATTAGTATTAATATCGTCACCAATCCTCAAACACATGTATTGTTGAAAAATACTGATTCTGAAGGAAACCTTTGCAACATCACTCAGACAACCCATATTGACATATCAGTCAAGCCTAGAACTGTTGAGCACGTTCATGTAGGCCAGAACTGCTCAGCAGAGGAAACTGAAAGTTATAGATCTCTTTTCAAATAATCATGTGATATTTTTTCCTGGACATACGAAGAAATGTCGAGGATTGATCCATATATTGTTGTACATGAGATTAAAACCTATCCCATGACAAAACCTATCCGACAAAAATTACGTCAAGTTCATCCTAGGAAGGCTATGGCTATCAAAGTTGAAGTGGAGAAACTTCTGAAGGAAGGGTTTATTTATCCTGTACCCCTGACGGAACGGGTGTCTAATATTGTCCTTGTAGCTAAGAAATAGGGCACTACTAGGGTTTGTATCGATTTTAGAGATTTAAATCAGGCTTGTCCTAAGGACAATTTCCATACTCCACACATCAATCAAATCATCGATAACTGTGCTGGGAGCGTCATCTTTTCTTTCATGGAAGGATTTTCTAGCTACAATCAGATAGAGATTATTCTCATCGATCAACATAAAATGAAATTCATTTTCCCATGGGGAACCTTTGCATATTAGAAGTTACCTTTTGGTGTTAAAAACACCAGAGCTACATTCTAACACGCCATGTCCTATGCTTTTCACGATATCAAGCACATCATGGAGCTGTATCTTGACCATCTCCCTGCTCATTCACAGCAATGGGGGGACCACCCAGGGCACCTTAGAGACATTTTCCTTAGGTGTCATCATTATAATATTTGGCTTAATCCACACAAATGTGTCTTTTGTGTTGAAACTAGACATCTTCTTGGCTTTGTGGTTTCCAAATATGGAATCCTAATTGATCCTTTGAAAATTGCTGATATTTTGGCTTTACCCACCCCGACAAATATCACTGAGCTCCAAAGTTTGTAGGGGAATGCAAACTTTCTTCATCATTTTGTATGCAACTTCACAGAGAAAACACATGGTTATATACGTCTCCTAAAGAAGGACAGTCCATTCTTTTGGGATGACCAAGCCCAATGAGCTTTTGATGGTTTGAAACAAGCTCTAACCCATTCACCTGTATTGCATCCCCCAGATTATTCAAAAGACTTTCTGCTATACATTGTTGCCTCCACTTCCACCATTGGTATGGTTCTAGTGCAGGAAGATCCTAATGACCAAGAACACGTGATCTATTACCTAAGTAAGAGTCTCGTTGACTCTGAAACCCATTACTCGTGTGTGGAGAAGTTAGCTCTAGCTAGAGTCATTATTGTACAAAAGTTTCGTCATTACATTCTACTTCGTACGACAACTGTACTCGTGGATCAAAACACCATGTACTACATTATGACTCGTCAGGTACTAGGGGGCAAGAATTCCTGTTGGATTTTTATCTTACAGGAATTTGATCTTGAGTTCATCAATGCTACTTCAAAGAAATCCTTACTTTTCGTGGAGTTGATGTGTGACCTTCCCTGTGCTTTGGTAGAAGTTGAGCCCAACAATTCATTTCTAGATGAATTTTTGTTCTTGATAAGCACAATTGATCCATGGTATGGATATTTCATCATCTATCTCCAGACTTAGATATTTCATCCTGACATATCCCTTGACGATTATCGTTGTATCCGTCACCATGCAAAGTACTATCTCATTTTAAATAATACGTTGTATCGACATGGTATTGACTCTATCCTTCGACGGTGCCTTACACACGAAGAGGCTCAACATGTATTGAATGAATGCAACTCAGGAGCATGTGGCGGTCATCTTTCTAGGATGGCTACAGCTAGAAAATCCTTTGCGTTGGGTATTTATGGTCTTCCATCTTTAAATATTGTCACAAAATACTTAAGAAATTCCCACCCTGTCAACACTTTTACCCTAAAAAGAGCACCCACCATGCTCCTTTACACCTCATCATTGCAGTTGGCCATTTTTCCAAGTGGGGTATTGATTTTATGCATTATAAGCCTACCTCAGTCGAGGGGCATGGTTACATCATCGTAGCTATCGATTACTTTACAAAATGGGTTGAGGCAATGCCTACATATGTAGAGGATGGTAAGAATGTCGCCCTCTTTTTATTTAACCATGTGATAGATAGGTTTGGAGTCCTGCAATCCATAGTCACTGACCACGGATCTCATTTCCACAATCAGATTATGGCTGAGCTAAGTGCTAAGCTGGGTTTTCTCCATCAAAACTCAAATCCTTATTACCCGCAAGCTAATGGTCGGGTTGAGTCCATTAACAAGGTTTCAAAAACTATATTGCGTAGGATGGTTGGAAATCACAAATCCAACTGGCACTTGACTCTATTCTCCATAGTTTGGGCTTACAGGAATTCAGTGAAAACAACAACTGGTTTCACACCCTTTTAGTTGTTCTATGGACTAGAAGTTGTCCTTTGTATCGAGTGTCAAATATTGTCGCTTAAACTTGCAGTAGAACTTCTCCCGAACACTTCTGCCAAGGAAGAGAGATTTCTGTACTTGACCAACCTTGATGAAAGTAGAAGAGATGCTTCCTTGGCTAACGAGGCACACAAAAAATGCGTCAAGGCATAGTACGATAAGTCTGTTCATCCTCGTGTCTTTAATGAAGTTGACATAGTCCTGACTTATGATCAGAGACATGATAAACTAGGGAAGGGAAAGTTCAAATTCATGTGGTACGGACCCTTTGCCGTCAATAAGGTCTTAGAGAAAGGGGCTTACAAGCTCGTAGACTACGATGGGATACCCTTTGGAAAACCTCGCAATGGGTTGTACCTGAAGAGGTACTATGATTAAGTCATTTCTGTATGGTACCTTGTATATATGTATATGATTACGTCATTGTTGTCCATCCTGTTTATACCATGTTTTGGTTATGCAGATTGGATGGATTTTTATGGTTTCGAAGATGGTGCTTGTCATCATACCTTGAACCTCACTTCAGCTACTTGGGTTTTGTATTCCCTAGCTCATGACTTAGTCAATTCAAAAGCGGTTTGGATTGGTCCAACTACCAACAACATCGTTGAGTATCAGGCAGCGATAGGTTTACTGACTAAGGCTGCATCTCGGGATCTTCTTACCCTACATATTTGTACCTGGATAGAAATGACGAACAATAATTTCATGTGTGGTAATGTCTCCCCCTCAAGATCTAGTCAGAGAGATAGGCGCTCCACGCCTGGATAGTCCAGTCAAAAAGTAAATTTCCTCCACCTTCACAGTGAGAATGTGGGGCCCCACCTCAAAATGTTGTTGTTCCGGGTTCCACGTCTATAAGATGTACTCCAGTAATCATACATGTGATATCATACTAGGAGCATGGAATATTTTCAAGAGGCCACATCCCTGTAGAGCGGCTATGAAAGCCACATCTCTCATAGCACAAGCATCATCATCTTTGTGTTGCCTCTCTTTCCAAGTTGCCATTTTGATCAAAATGAACTGTAAAAAATAATCAATGGAGCATTTAGACACACATCCAACCTTTAAAAATGCTTAAAATATTTTATTTTGGCTAGGGAATTCATGTTTTGGGCACCACGGATGGCATCTCTCTTGTCCCCTTATGACAGAGAGGTGCCACCGCCTGTGCAAGCCCAAGCAAATGCGGTTCTCATCAGGCACTGCTCCTCCCACAAAGGCCAAAAGCGTTACCTGAGATATGTTTTTTATGCTTGGCCCTAAAGCCCCAAAACTCAATAAAATTACATAAAAATGGAAAATGGAAACCATGAAAATGAAGAGAAGGATTATGGCTTTTACCTGAGACTAATGGCTTGGAAAATGGATGGGTATCGACTCTGCAATATCCAACTGAAATCTACACACAATTTCTCCCAAATGCTCTCCAGACTTTGGTAAATGGTAAATGAAATGGTTTTTTACTATTTACTTTAGATTTTATAAAATATTTTTTAGGGTTATTATTATTTTAAATATTTTAAATTATTTTTATTAAAAATTCCCTTTCTATAGTTTATAAAAGTCGGTTTTAAAATATTTTTTGGGAACCAATGGTCTTTTAAAAAGTTTTTGGAGAGATAGAAATGAACAATATTGTCTATGGGTAAGTTTGTTTTTGGATTTTTCATACTTCCAAAAAATGGAAAAAGTCATCGAACGTTCATTTCGATACTTTGATCATGCTCTTTAAACCTAGTATCAAAGCTCTGATTCATTTTCACTTCTTTTCATACTCGTTAAAGCCGCTCATTGTGAAAAGAAACCCTAATGGAGTCTTATTTAAACTCTTTTTGGACTCCTTAAATGTGAAAATATTGTCGAGCGAACTTGTCTTCTTCATGCTCGTAAAAGTACTTGAAGAGTTGTCTTTTCGATGGTAGTTTAGCCCTTTTTCGGTTCGGATTGACTAGTTACGAAAAAAGGAGCACTCAGCCAATCATGACTGGAATATTTCTCTCAGGTATTATTTTATACTTTTTCAAGCCCTGAAGACTAAATTGTATGAAAAAGGACCCCTTGGAGTCTTCTTCCGTTTTTGTTCAGAATCTCTAAACATGAACGATACCGAGTTAACCTTCAATGGACTCGTTAAACTAAACACTGAGAGACCCTCTCTTGGGAATGAACCCCTCCTTTCTCAGGTTCGTGAAATATATGAGAATGGACTTATCTTCGGATAAGTTGCAATGAGTGTTTATTACCCTCTTTGAACTCATAAAAATTAAAAGAGGCACTCATCAATCATGATGGGGAAATTAAGGGAAGGGAACTAATTCATTTTGCAAATAAAATGGTAGTTAATAGTCACCTTTGAACATGGCACTTATCTGCATTTCATTCAGTCAATTGGGTATTCAACTAACTTCCAAGTCGATCCACTTTCATGAGTCATGTCACTTCTTTGATTTTTTCAAAGAATGCATTGTCCACCACTACATTATGTCTTGGTATGTGCCTGGTTTAGTCAATGCTTCCAAGTCTTCAGTCATGCCACATGATGTTCAAAGGGAAGTTGAAAATTTACCTCTGCAAGTTAAAACAGCCTTTGTGTCAGTACCTTTTGAGTTAGTCCATGGTTACATCATATACAACATTCCAAAACTATGTTATGAGTTCCTTGTTGTTGATGTGGGATTCATCATGGCCCTCCTTCGAGGAGACTATTCTTGTTGACATCATCTCATCATCCAGAAATTAGTCTAAGAAACAATTTTAGTACCTTGAGATCTGTATGCCTTAATGACATATTCGCTCACTCTCGACATAGGTTCACATCATTGACCTTTGATCAATAGATTCGACTGAGTTTTCGACATCAAATCATCTATTCACATTCAGAGGATTGTACTAGGGTACCTTGGGAATCATCAACATCAATGGTGATCTCCCTTGTACTTGTCAAAGGTTCACATCGTTGACCAGTAATCAAGTGGTTTCTACCATGTTCCACATCAAAACATTGTAATCACATGGATATAATTGTACTTTGTCGAATACGAGACAAAGACCCTGGGTATATGTTAAAAGCACTCATTTCTTTCCCCAGGTTGTGATGCAGTATATTATATAAGTCCTAGCATGGATCCACATTTGTATGGTCGTGGTTGTGCTCAAATTTTTGTTCATTTGACATAGATATATATTGTATGTCTGGTAGCTATGTCCAATTTTGAGTCCCCTATCATATGGATCTACGCTGTATTTTAGTAGCCGTGTTTGTTTATCTCTCTCATGGATCTACCTTGTATTGGTCTGCAGCCATGATGAGGAGACATTTGAATATGAGTCAAAAGTATTGATGTATTATAGATTCCAGGTTGATGATGATCTCTAATCAAGAGAATTATTGCCTCGAAGTGATAACTTTCTCTTTCAAATCTCTCGCTTATCGTATCCCTATAGCCTCATGATTTGGGGAGCATTCTGTTACACATAAATCTCATCACCATAATGTGTTGAGGTCTCAAACATCAGCAATTTCCCTGAAATCCCAAATTGTGAAGGGAAATATTGGACCAAACTTCAGTTTTACACATAAAAGGTCAGCACCGCCTTTTCCCTTAAGGCAAGAGGCATTACCTTCTTCAGTAACGCCTACTGTCTCTTGACAGTGAGCGGTGCCACCACTTATCCACCTTGTTTAATGTGCAGTTCCTACTTGGTAACGCTCTATCATAATGGAAGAAAAGCATGCCCAAGGTAAAAAGTGAAAAAGAGAAGATTACACGAAGCCTCTCAAAGGAAGACTTTGTGTCACCCTCATCCCTACTCCTGAGGACCACTTGGACTTGAGATCTATCCTTTTGGGATCTCCCTTCCACCTCACCCACCATTTACTCAACCATCCCTATCCTCCCAAGGCCTATAAAACCTGCCTCATTCCCATGGTTGAGGGAGAGAAAAGTTATGTTGTTGCATTGAGGCTCTAGCCAAATCTAGGGTGAGCATAGAATGAGCAAGTTGGAGATTTTGAGGATAAGGAATTGGCATGTGAAGGAGCATCACAACACTAAGGTGAAGGTTGTAATATTTCTTCTTCATTTTTAATGCAAATTTGGTTTCTTTCCCATAAAATATGTTATATTGTAATCATGCATTTTACTGTTGGATTCCTTAGTCATTGACATAGAAATTGTGGATTATTCTCTGGTTCCTTTGATCTTGTTTGCTTGTTTGATGTGATTGTGCAGGTACATCCGTGAAGAGCCATCACCATAGGAGACAACTACATCACTCTATCAAAGGACTCATTCCAGATCTCTGCAACCTCTATGGGAAGTCTTCCATCTCTATTGTAACCCATTTGTTATAGATCTAAACCATTCATACTAGAGGAACAACTCTTGTCCACAAGAGGTGCATTTTTCCTAGCAACAAACCTTCTTTTGGATATTGGTTCAGTTGTGACTAATTCTAACCCTGATTTCCTTAGTAAGCATGATCTTCCCATTGATCAGTATTTTTATGTTGATCTCGTGGAGTATTTTGACTCTCCCATCCAACAAAAAATCGGTGATCCTGATGAGTTTGATTTTTCTTATAGATTTCTCAACTCCTATGATACTAAGTTTGTTCTTGTAGACTCTATCTCCCCTATTGAGTTTTTCTTTTCTTCCGAGTTTGATCTTGTTGATCATAAACCCTTGGATCTTGGTACTGCAGAGTCCTCTTTCTTTGATTATGCCTTAACTACACCTTTTGTAGAAGATAACAAAGTCACATGTGTTTCTGCCAAAGTAACTTGCATCAATTATTTTCTTCTGAATGTGTTTTTGATGTTGTCTTTATCTTGCTCACTTTCCTTGCATTATGCATAGGTTTGTTCCTTGTGCTTGGAACTGGTTTCACCTACCTCTAACACTCGTATCCTTGCATTTAGAGCATTCTTTATGTTCTCCTTCAAGGTCGCTAAAGACAATAAGGAGGCCGCAAGTTGACTTTTTCGGACTTGTTAAAACTTCACGTGAAAGATATGGAGTTTTCTTTAGGCCCTAGTCTGACTCCTCAAAACAGAATAGACTGCCGAGTAAACTTGTTCGTTAAGACTCGTTAAGAATAAGTGAATGGGAATCTACATTGGTGGTAAGTTATCTCTTTCTCAGACCATGTAGATTATTTACGCGAAAGGAATACTCTCTTTTCTGCAGAATTGAGAAGAGTATCTTCAGGCATAGGTTTATCTCTTTTCTGAACCTAAAGGACTAAACTTACAGAAAAGGAACCCCCGGTATGAGCTTAGTTTTCTCTTTTTCGTGATCTGGACCTAAATATGAAAAATATTATGAGCATACTTGATGTCTTTGTCATGATCGCTAAACCCTAAAGAACAAAGCATCAAGTTTATTGTTGTCCATACCATTCTCATAAATAAATGGAACTTTTCGAATGATCTTGATTTCCTTCACACTCGTTAAAACTAGAGTGTTCTACTCGCTTATGAAGGAGCATTGTGTAGGTGGTAGTTTAACCTTTTTTGGACCTCCCTGACTAAGTACGAAAAAGGTGCATCTTAGTTCACCTGGGCTAATAGAGTTTTCCTTTGGATTGTTTTCTACTTTTTAGGACTTAGGAGACCAACTTTACGAAAAATCACCCCCCTGGAGTCTTCTTTGGAGTTTTCAGACTCTCTAAACTATGAAAATGTCATCAAGCATTCACTAATTCGGGCTCATAAAATCCACAAATAAGTTCTTTATAAAGAATTCTTTTGTCTCTTCATCGAGCTTGCCAAAAATGAAGAAGGTCCTGATTTTTCTTTCTTGGACTCATTAAACCTTTACAAGAAAGAGGGAAGGGAAGTTCATTCACATGTATTTTACATCATAGCAGCAAGTCTTGTCTCCTTGAACAAAGCACCAGTTTTGAGTCTATCAACAGTTGGGTCTCAATTTTTTACCTTATCCCGATCCAGATTTTTTTACTCCTCCAGTTGGTTTATTTTTCCAATTATATGGGAAATCTATTAATGTCTCCTACATTGCAGATTTGTGGTGTTGGTCTCTTTATGTCAAAAGCTGCCTAAGTCACTTTTGTGTCGTGCTCACTGTTCAAGGATAAACGTTTGTCGACCATTCTTTAGTTTCCTTAACCTTTTGTGTCATCCATTCCCTCGTATAAGTTCATTACATCATGTCTTCAGCGGCCCTTGTCATGAAATATTGTACCAATTCCAGATCCAATTAGTATTTGACTTACCTCATGTTGGATGATGAAGGATGCCTTAATGCCTTCCTTCCAATGGATATCTTCCTATCGTCTACAACACCTCTTGATTTGGGAATGAGATTTAGAGTTTATGACAGTACCTTGGGGATTGTAGTCATCACTAGCTATTTCCCTCGCTATGTGTAGTGGGAATACCTTACTGTCTCCTACTCGATGAATTCTTCAAGTGTTCAACTTCAATTCCTTGTATTCACACTTGTCAAAATGTACTAGGTACCTTGGGGACCATTTTCATTAATGGTGGTTTCCCTCGTGTTTGTTAACGGTTCTCATCATTGACCAGTAATCAAACGATTTCCTCCATGTTCGACTTCATCTCCTTTATTCGCATGGTTAGGATTCGTACCTTTTTGGGGCGGTTTGGATTGAAGACCTTGGGCCAACAGTAGCATCGTCATATTTGCTATTTCCCGAGATGCACAAGACCTTGTCACACTTCATATGACATTTTGCTAAGACATAGATCCACCTTGTATTTTTGTGGCTATGATCGATTGTTGAGCATGGATCCACCTTGTTCATTTGTGGCCATGACTCCTTTAGATTTGATATGGAGCCTTATTTCATATTGAGCGACCATGATAGTTACATCAATTATACATATGTTGGATATGCCTATATCTTTATGGTGATCTTTTGTATATGGACTTGTATGTCCCAGAGATCAGTTTTGTATGACATTTATCTCTCTTTCAGGTACCTAAGTTCGATCCTTTCGATCTTGGATTCTCTGCTCTCTCCATACTCAGTTGTTTCATTTATAATGTATTTCAGCTATCGTCTTCCCCTCTAACCCCATACATTAGGGGGCATCTGTTATAGCTCAAAATGACACATCTCTTCCTGTGACCACTTTTCCATGATTTTGTTGCATGTCGACACTTCCATGACGAAACTTCATGAAATTCACTGAAAAAACACATATATTGGACGACCCATATTCAAAATTATGTAACTCCGTTTGACCTCTTCTCTGCATCGTCGAAAATTTATTTGAGTCAGCTAAGACTTTATAGAAGACACCAAAGTATGAAAATTCCCAAAAGTACCCTTAAAATGAGCATCTTTGACCTATATACGACTTGTCCTACATGGTACCCGTATATTCCACTTTGTATACGTGACTGGTTCTACATCATACCTGTGTATTTCCCTATATTCACGACTATTTCCATTGCAATCCACGGATCATACATGAGTATTGTCACTGAAACCCACGTATATCACTTGTATACGCGACTGTTGTCACTGCAACCCGCATATTTTTCATGTAGATGTCAAAAATGGACGTTTCTCAAATTTTGGGTAGTTTTGGACTATTATGCAACTAAATCCTTCGGTTGTAACTACTTTGTCTTCAACCCTATCTCTTCGGAAACATATAAATAGAGGTAGAGAGGTCCATGAGAGAAACTTAAACTTTTGCATTGTTATGCTAGAGGAATTGGGACTCTCATTTCCCCCACCTTTTCCCTAGAAGCTTTCTCCTTGTGTTGTAGAGCTTGGAGGCTAAGTTCTTTGGAGAAGAGAAGCAACAAAACCAGATCAAGGTTTCGTGAGGTGCTTGACTTGAAGAGAAGGTATGTTTGTACTTCTTTTCATGATTAATAAAGACGTGATGTACCTCTTCTTCCCAAATCATTGTTCAATGTGTGATTGAATCTTTATTTATGATGAGATGTTTATGTTAATCAGATTAGGATTTCATATTACTTTGATTATCATTGTTTTACATATGGTCAAATTGGTTTGAGGAAGGTATAATTCATTTTGCATGTCTCTTGGAGCAAGAGGATCAAGAGGAGGATTGAAGGGCTGCTTGGATCAACCTTCGTTTGGCTCAGATATGGACCCTACTTGTCTCTAAATCTTGCTTATGTTTACTAGTATAACTATATGCATCCACCTTTCAACCCCAGTACTTTGATGGCCTCTTAAACCCTAGCCATCTAAAACTTTTCTCTACGACACTTTTATACTTTGTAACAATAACAAACCAAATAACTATTCTAATTGAAAATCTAAATGCAAAACATAAATAGACAGAAAATGTTCTACGCTTACTTTTGATCTCAACGTTTGTGATGAAAATAAACTTCACTTTTATACTTTTGTAACAATAACAAACCAAGTAACTATTTATGGTTGAAAATCTAAATGAAAAACATAAATAGAAAAAAATGTTCTGAAATCCAAAGACAAGTAAAGTTCTCCTTTTCTTCTTCTCTTTTAAATTTGGTGCCTTCAAATATATAAAAAAATTGTGAAGCGGTGAACTTGTATTGTTTTCCAGTGTATGCCATAGAATTCTTTTCTACTTGTTAAAATATGCAAATTCTAAAAATCACTTAGAAAGACAATTTTCCTTATATAATCAATAATTTGAATTTCTACTCACATGGAAAAAATGAATAAGCTTCATTTCAAAATTAAAATTATGAATATGCTTAAGAAAAATGTTACCAATGATAAATCCTTTATATAACGAACTCATTAAAAGAGATGTAATGTAAACCAATAATTGTTTTTACCTTTAAAATAGTTTTTGGGCTCCTTTGCATTTTTTTTACATAAAATCTACACACGATTTAAGTGGGGAAAAAAATATAGATACATTCTTCATGAGTTTTGGATTCAATTCCAAGCAATAGCAAGGGTGAAACATGAAAAATGTTAATGACAAAGCTTGTTGCCCTATTATTCTTCTTTCAACTCTTAGATTCCAAGTTTTTTATCATAATAAAGCAAGCTTTACATGTTTCTCCTCTAGTATGTTATTTCATCATTCTTATTTTGGATTTTAAATGCTTTAAATAAAAAATCTTATTTTTATTTTTTAAATTTCATAAATTATGCAATGTAAATTATGCAATATAAAGTAAAGGAATATGGAACAACAAAATGATTGCAAACAATGCTCTTGTAATGATTAACGGGGAGATTATCAAACAATTTTAGGAATGTAAACCTTTCATTCATAAGCTAAAAACTGTAATTTTTTTCAAATGTCAATAGAATTTTTTAAGATATTGTGTGGCTTGTTTTCCTTAAAGACTGGTGATTTAAACCTTGTTGTTCACGCTTATAAGAAGTAAAACTTATGTTAAAGTATATAGAGATGTACATACTATACTCTTCTCTGAATTTAAATTTATGACTTCCCATAAAGAAATACATATTTTTAATGGTTGGACTCACTCAAGTTATAGTCAAATATATATACAAACAAAAATAAACATAC
>LPNX010613891.1:231971-265590 GCA_001517045.1 Pseudotsuga menziesii
ATTTTTTTAGAAATTTTTATTGTAAATATCATTTAAATTTAATTTTTATAAAACCATTCATTTCCTATTTAATTTTTCACAGAGCCTTTTTCTTGAAAAAATCAATAGTTTTTCCATCAATCAATTGTCATATACACATATCCAACTAGTTTACCATAGCTACCATTATTTACATTAACATTTATACCATAGTCTTTTGGACAAAGAGTTGAGTGTTGAAAAAGGGAGTAAACTACTTAACCGACCATTTGCACCGATCGGACGACTTGGCTCGCGTGAGCGGTCACATCCGACGTTGCCGATCGTCTAATCGATACAAATAGTCGAGTAAATAGGTCAATCTTTGAAAAAGTGCTTAAGTAGTTTTTAAAAAGTGTTTTTTTGAAATTTATTTTTGGGGGCCGTTCTATAATATATTGTAAATGTTATGGTGTATAATAAGGAACTACATTTTGAATTGCTTTATTATTATTATTAATTTCTTTAAAATTAAAAAATTACAAGGTCGGTTCTTTTTATAATACACGGGAAAATCTTCTTATCTTTTTCTAATGTCAAGTTCTTTTGTAGGCCCAGTCATGATATTGTTGTAGCAAAAGATTTTGGTTGAATAAAGAATCTTTGGTTGGAATCTCTTAAATTATTGTTGCACTCCAAAAATCACATTGAATCTTTTTATGTGAGAATATTTCATATCTTATGTAAATTAATTATATTAGAAGAATTGTGCAAAGTGCTTTCACATCAAACTTCACATGCTCGGGCTAATAAAGTTGTACTTCGTATTTCAAGTCCAAAGGGATGGATGGCTTGTACTTGGTATTTTAAGTCCAAAGAGATGGATGGATTTTATAATTCATGATAGGATGGATTTTACAATATTCAGATTAATTGGATTTTAAACATATTATGAGTTTTATAAAGTTAGAAGATTTCAAGAAATTTATAAAGAGAATTTATTGGAAATTTTATAATGTGAAACATTATATTTAATTGAAGAATTTCAAGCTTACAAGATATTTTTTTTCAAAAAAAACTATGCTTATGCTTTAATGAAGTATATGTATGTGTAGTATAAAGATTGGATCATCAAAATAAACTCGGTAATCATAGAGACAAAATACAGAAAAAAACATGTCATTAACCTTAGTTAGAAATATAGCCCAAATATGAGAAGGAAAGAAAAGTTCGGTTTGAAGTCTATTGCAAAACAAAAACAATACAGTCTATGTCAACATCAAAATGCCACCCAAGTCCAAAAGAGATCGGGACAAGATAGTTTGAAAACGACCCTCTGAAGAAAGGGAACATTTTTCCCATAGCTCGAAGAAATAAAAACCATCACTGCCAAACGGGCCTTCTTTGAAAGCAAATATGTCTGATGGTTATGCTTTCTGAAAATGTGTGTGAAAGAGATGTCCATAAAATGATTTGTTAACATCCTAGTCTGTTTAAGCCAAGCCGATAGGTATAAATTGTTGATTCTATGAACATCAAAGCGTAATTGATGATGACCTTCTAATCACCATGAACACAGACACCATCCAAACCAAGGCTAAAAGAGAAGTGCAAAAGGAGCCTTAAAGATAGAAGCTCACCCTTGGTGTTTGATCCAGAACCACATTGCATCCATAGTTTATAAAATCTGTCAAGATCCAAGAAAATAATAGCACCAAATCCATAAGAAAGAGAATCATGTAGCGAGGATCCATCAAAAAACCCCAATAGTTTTTCATTTGGGAAAAGAGCCACAGGTTGATCTGTTAATGGAGGAAAGGATCTAGTTCCCAATTCCACTGAGAACTCTTTAAAGGTTTCCATACCCCTGCAACAAATAGAAAGAGCGTCGATAGGAGCGTTTTCAAAAATTTTCATGTTCCTTCCTTTCCAAAGTTCCCAGGAGATAAAGCAAGCAAGGATTGCTAACTAGGAACATGATCTTTCTAGGAAGAGAGGCAATCTGAGAGGGTGCTTCCCATCCAAAAATATGAGCATTTTAAGAACCGAGCTACAAGCTGCCATACATACTTTGAGAAATGACAAGAAACAAAAATATGGTAGATAGTTTCTTCAGTTGATCCACACAGAATGCAGAAGTTTGGTCTGATCATACCCCTCCTAGAGATATTGTCCCAAGTAAGAAGAAGATTATCCAACACAAGCCAAGTGAAAATTACTATTTTATACAGCACTTACCAAGTCCATATCGATTTGTGCCACCATTTTCGGTCAAAGTTAAACTCCTATGACAAATGTCGATATGCGAGAGAGGCTATCAATATGCCTGAGCTCCTGTTATAAGACCATTTTAGTTCATCTAAACATTCATCAATGAAAATAGAGCCTTTTTGGAGGTCAATGATATACTCCGACCATTCATCCCCCAAGATACCACTAAGACCCAATTGTGAGGCATAAATCCATCCATGTGGGGTGTCTGCATGGATCGACGACCAGGCTACATGATTCAAAGTGTAAAAGCCATTAGAATGTAGAAAAAATTTCAAATGACTGGATAGTTTATAATATGTAGGTCCCCCAAACGGATGGATCATCCATTTCTAGGCATCCAAGGGAGCTATTTTCCACATATTTCAAAAGTGTCAATGAGGCCAAACCAAAAATTTGAGACACCTTTCTGTGATTTTTTTTCCACAACGGATCCATTGCACCAAGGAGAACTGCTTGAATTACTTTTGACCACAAGCTTCTCCAAAGATGGCTAGTCATAGGCTCTTTTCCCTTAAAGCTAAAGAGAACTTGAAGAAATAAAAACCATCACTGCCAAACAGACCTTCTTTGAAATCAAATATGTCTGATGGTTATGCTTTCTAAAAACATGCGTGAAAGTGATGTCCATAAAATGATTTATCAATAACCTAGTCTATTTAGCCAAGCCGAAAGGTGTAAATTGTTGATCATTAGAGGAAATTTCAACTCAAAATGGGCCTTTTAACACTAATTCAAATTGGACATGTCATCATGTGTTAGGCAATGAAATTGCTTTAAATTTGAAATACCGTATAGGTTTTAAACAATTTTTTAATTTAAATTTGGGGATAGGTATCATAAAAATACTACTTTTTCTATTCGTATTTTCGACATATCTCCCTGTGATTTTACTCAAATTTTGATTGGGAGAGCTCGTTGGATGAAAAAATAAATTTTGCATCCAACGAGTACCCACTCAGCATAGTTTTGAAGAACCCCGCTACCCCAAAACAAGAAATACCTAGAAAAACGTGATGATGATGTCATCATCACGTTTTTCCAGGCATTTCTTGTTTTGGGGTAGCGGGGTTCTTCAAAACTATGCTGAGTGGGTACTCGTTGGATGCAAAATTTATTTTTTCATCCAATGAGCTCTCCCAATCAAAATTTGAGTAAAATCACAGGGAGATATGTCGAAAATACAAACAAAAAAAGTAGTATTTTTTCTTTTCTTCCTCCAAATTAATAAATATTATTTTATTATTTTAACTATTATTTTATTATTTTTCTTAGGAGGCCAATTTTGAGTTGAAATTTCCTCTAATGTCTATGAAAATTCAAATCCTAATCGATGATGACCTTCAAATCACCATGAACACAGACACCATCCAAACCAAGGCTAAAAGAGAAGTGCAAAAGGAGCCATAAAGATAGAAGCTCACCCTTGGTGTTTGATCCAGAACCACATCGCATCCATAGTTTATAAATATGTCAATATCCAAGAAAATAATAACACCAACTCCACAAGAAAGAGAATCCTATACCGAGGATCCATAAAAAAACCCAGCAGTTTTTCATTTGGGAAAAGAGCCATAGTTTGATTTGTTAATGGAGGCAAGGATCTAGTTCCCAATTCCACTGAGGACTCTTTAAAGGTTTCCATACCCCTGCAACAAATAGAAAGAGCGTTGGTAGGAGTGTTTTCAAAATTTTTCTTGTTCCTTCCTTTCCAAAGTTCCTAGGAGATCAAGCAATGCAAGGATTGCTAACCAGGAACATGATCTTTCCAAGAAGAGAGGCAGTCTGAAAGGGTGCTTCCCATCCAAAAATCTGAGCATTTTAAGAACCGAGCTACAAACTGCCATACATACTTCAAGAAATGACAAGAAACAAAAATATGGTAGATAGTTTCTTCAGTTGATACACACAGAATGCAAAAGTTTGGTCTGATCATACCCCTCCTAGAGATATTGTCCCAAGTAAGAAGATGATTATCCAACGCAAGCCAAGTGAAAATTACAATTTTATACAGCACTTGCCAGGTCCATATCAATTTATGCCACCATTTTTGTCAAATTTGAAATCCTATGGCAACTGTTGATATGTGAGAGATGCTGTCAATATGCCTGAGCTTCTATTATAAGACCATTTTATTTTGTCTGAACATTCATCAATGAAAATAGATCCTTTTTGGAGGTCAATGGTATACTCAAACCATTCACCCCCAAGATACCACTAAAACCCAATTGTGAGGAAAAAATCCATCCATGTGGGGTGTCTGCATTTATCGACGACCAAGCTACATGATTCAAAGTGTAAAGGCCATTAGAATGTAGAAAAAATTTCAAAGGACTGGAAATTTTATAATATTTAGGTCCCCCAAACGGATGGATCGTCCATTTCCAGGCATCCAAGCGAGCCATTTTACACGCATTTCAAAAGAGTCAATGAGGCCATACCAAAAATTTGAGACACCTTTCTGTGATTTTTTTCCACAGCGGATCCATTGCACCAAGGAGAACTGCTTGAATTACTTTTGACCACAAGCTTCTCCAAATATGGCTAGCCATATGCTCTTTTCCCTTAAAGCTAAAGAGAACTTGAAATTATTTTTCAAGGCCCATCCCCCTTTTTCCTTTGGTTGAGCAATTACATCCCATTTCACTAGATGATATTTATTCTTTTCATAATTGTTAGACTAGAGAAAAACAAACTTTCTTTCTTCTTATTTCATTTAAGATTGATCTCGAAATTTACACAACGATATCCAATATATAACTAAGTTCTCCAACGCCGATTTAGCCAAAATCAACCGCCCACCAAGAGATAACCAACATCAACACCATTGTTTGATGCGATTACCAAATCTTTTCAAGAACCATAGCTAGTCACCAACTCTATATCCATTAGGCTTGATAAAATATCCAAGATATCTGGTCCCAGAGAATAAAGGATTCAATTGAACCTGGAGAATAGCACAATTTTAGTGATCTTTGCTATATCAACAAAATGATCTGATAGATTGGATTTGTGTAAGTTTTTGGAAAGCTCTAAAACACTGCATAAAACATACCCAATATATAACTAAGTTCTCCAACACCGATTTAGCCAAAATCAACCGCCCACCAAGAGATAACCAACATCAACACCATTGTTTGATGCGATTACCAAATCTTTTCAAGAACCATAGCTAGTCACCAACTCTATATCCATTAGGCTTGATAAAATATCCAAGATATCTGGTCCCAGAGAATAAAGGATTCAATTGAACCTGGAGAATAGCACAATTTTAGTGATCTCTGCTATATCAACAAAATGATCTGATAGATTGGATTTGTGTAAGTTTTTGGAAAGCTCTAAAACACTGCATAAAATGTTGATCAAATCATGATAATATATCCATTCTATAATAGAGTCATATCCAAAAGCCATGATATTGTCCACGAACAAGAGGTAGGAAACAAAGAGATTGCATCCAAACTTAATACCTTTGATATTGCCCTCTGATTTTGCTTTATTTATGAATATGTTGAACCACCGATCACAAGTATGAAGAGTAAAGGGGAGAGGGGGAAGCCATGTTGCAGACCCCTAGACGCAGAGAAAAAAATATGTGGGGAAACCATTAACTATTGAAATATTGTAACTTCAAAGAATATTCTAAATGTATTTTCTTGTTGTAACCTATCGGAGATGTTTTATTCCTCCATCGGGATGTTACTATTGTATTTGGTCATCATAGAGTCATGAGGTAAAACCTCCGTTGTAAGTTGCATTAATAAATCCCTCCAAAATATAAAATTATATTGTTTTGTGCCTTCCTAGGTGAAGTCATCCCATTAAGTTTGTTGGGGCCGACCTATTAGGGAAAAAGTCAAGTGAAAGATAGAGTATAAATAAAGGAGGTGTGTTCCTCATTTGAACACACACACTCACTTGTGTATAGAGCATAGGAGAAAGAGACAAAGCTGCAAGGAGAAGGAGCACATGTTTGGGGTTTTATCTTTGTACTTTTTATGCATCTATATAGAGGGAGTTTTGTTGGGTTTTCTTTCCCTAGAGGGTTTCCTAAGATAAATCTGTGTCTATATTGTGATTGTGTTTCTTTCAGTGATCTTGCATATGCTATTGTTGTGAAATTGAATTTAATACTAATGATATCTAGCTTAGCATATGGATTCTTAACATGGTATCAGAGCTATCCCGAATAGAACAACTTTCACATGGTGAAACTCTCTCCTCTTCCTCCAATAAGAAATTAGGGTTTCTGTCAAAGTTGGAATTTTGAAGATATGATTGCATAGAAAGTTGCGCCTCCCTAAAGCGCATCTATTGAGCCTTGGATAGACATTTTTGAGTTGGCAGATCTTCTAGAAATTCAAACCCTAGTTTGGCTTCGGACCATAAAACTGCAAAAAACCAGAAATTGAAAATTAGAATTTCACAAGTCAATCTTGAGAGGTGAAGATTTGGAATCTACATAAACCAAGTGTACCAATCAACTCACCTCAGTCAAGTGCATCCTGGTAAGGTCAGTTTTGCATTTTGTGAAATTTCATCTTTTAGTGACCTCTTGGACAAGATGGCCCCAAGCACTAAGCTTGAGGACAAGATATAAATAATAGAGAATTATTGAGCATGGAAATATAGGATTAGCCTCATTCTTAGAGAGAATGTTCTTGAAAAATACATCAAAGAAAAAGTGACAGAACCTGAAAAAGATGAATCTAAGGAGAAGCACAAGAAGGACCTAATTAGGGAAATGAGGATTATTGCTAATTTTATCAAAGATCGCTTGATTCCTCAAATGTCATCCAAAGAGACCCCAAAGGATATGTATGATGCACTATCCAAAATGTATGAAGGAAGGAACATCAACAAAAATATGAATTTGAGAGCTCAATTGAAGAGTGTTACAACTGATTTTACCACACATGGTTGATCACACATTTATGGCCTTCCATGTCCCTCTACAGACTCTTTGGACCCCATGGACCAATATTGTACCTTTGATGTTTCCAAGATCATCCCTAAAAACACCTATTATTTGTTGTACGTGACTTTGAATCCCTTTCTCGCGTATATACGCGGATATTGACCTTAAAACCATGTACATCAGGATGTGTGCATAAGTCCAAATATTTTTGGAGTTTTCCTTGATGTGTATCTGAATCACTTGTCTCTTGGCCTTCCATATGCCTCGAGATCGCTCGGATTTGACCCTCCATTACCCCATTGGAGTACTATATAAGGAACCCCTTGGATACATTGAAGAGGAGGAATTGAAGAGTAATAGAACTATTGTCCTTTGTTTTCTTAGCTTGCTTGTACTTGATTCTGCATCCCTTTGTCCCTTAGAGCACTTTGTGTTATTCCCAAGCTTGTATTTGCTTGTGAGCTTGCTATCGAGAGATGGAGGATTGAAGTGGTGGAGGCCCAGGTGGAGGACTCAATTTCTCCTGTTCAGAGACGTACCGATAGAGGTTGTCACTTATGTAATCACTAATTTTATCAATAGAAATACCTTTTCCTATCCAATGATGTGCATTTAAATGAATATTGTATCCATGGATGTGTTTAATTTATTATACATTATTGATTATATATGCTAGAGTAGATCTAACACCATATTATATAGCATGCTTGTCTTGTTTGATGTTGTTAAGAGCAAATTGCTAACACAAGCAGGATTGGAAAAAGCTCAACGGGGATCTACTTCAACCATCCGGAATAAGGTATTATTCAAGATCCTTTAGTGTTAGATGCTTTATTTCTCTTGCATATTGGGAAGGGATTGATTTATGCAGTTTCTCTGTCTATTGTGGTACACCCCAAGCCATACGAATTTTCTCTCCGTAACAGAATTGGTGACCATACTAGGGACGTTCCTTGTTTTTCTTTAGGGTTTGGGGGCACAATGTGCTTGATATTATTGACTTGTTCTCTATTTCTCCCCGTTTATGTGTCACATTTTATAGTATGTTCATCCATTGACACTCCCCTTTATTGGTTTGACCCTTGGCCTGCTTTTTACCACTGTCTTCTCTGTATACACAAGTTTTTGGCCAAAATTCACGTACATACATGGATTTTTGTCCAAAAGTCGTGTATACATGTAGGTTTTTGGCCAAAATCCATGTATACATGCAGCGTTTTGGCCAAAAGTCGCATACATATGTAGTTGTTCTTTAAACAGTTGTGTACATCCTCCCTTTTGGTTGAGTTTGATGTTGTGGGAAGTTGTTGGGTTGGTTGTGAGTGTGGTTGGGTCTTCCTGGGTTCTGATGTTGTCTGTTGGATGCTTCTTTTGTGACCAGAGACCACTTTTTCATTGATTTTTCTTTGAAAGTAGTTCTAGTCATTCATATTTTTTGTTTCTCCATTAGTGCATTATTCTTTTTGTCTCGGTGTCTTGCTGGGCTTGTGTTTTATACTTGCTGCATAAGCTGAGAGTTTTAGATGAATTTATTGCATTTTTCATTCTTTTATATTGAAAAATGAAAAATAGTTGTACTTTAGTTGCATATTAGATATGGATTTGAGGAGGCGCTTGCATTGGATTGCTTAGATGAGAGTTGTATTTAGTATTTCATATAGGAAGGATTGGATTGGCATTCAGAAAGGAATATATATTTATGCATCTCATGTAGTGGCATACCCTATTTTTCATTCTACAAGATTGCACTTGGCATTGCTTGTTAGGTGTGCACTTTTATTTCACTGCTGAGTCTTCATATCATTAGTTACATGGCCATTTCCCTTTGAGTAATCATAGCCAATTAAAATCAACGCTTAAAATCAACACATTTTTCTTTTATAGGGTTCACCAACAAGATTAGGATTTAGAGTCTTGGAGTAGTTCATTGTGAGTTAATTTTCCAAGACTACTAAACACAAACAATTAGGTGTCTGTCTAGGTGAGAGAGAGAAACCCTTGGTATAATTAGTGTTTCTCAAGATGCTCCTCTTACACAGGAGTTAAGCATGAGGCAATGCACACCATTGTGATTGGGATGACCCCTGGTCACTTTCTATGAGCACCAGAGATATTTACAGGATTGTATTCGTATATGGGGGATCTTTCGAGAGTTTCAGGATTTTCTACCCTACCCATACGGTTGATCCCGCCTGCGACTGTCCGCCTGAGCATTGGTTATATTGGGGTGACCTTAGTTTACTTACTTAGGTATCACAGGGGGTACTTCCAGAGGTTATTTTGTAGGTGTCCTAGCCAGGTAGGGGTTGGACAGCACAGTCGCTATATGCATTGAAGCTGAGGACCACTATAATTGGTTACATACCTCCACTTGTAGTGTATGGGAGTTTTGAGCCTCTCCTAGGTGAGACATACCTGCTGCATTTGGGAGATCGCATATCCTCCCCCAGGTTTTCTTATATTTTGGCCGCATATTCTCTTAGGAGTGTTCTCTTTGTGTGCTAGTGGGATTTTGGGATCATGGTTACTTGAGTATATTTATGTTCTCTTGAGTTTGGATCCTTTTGTTTTCGGCATGCCTGGTATCCTATCACCCGTCCTTGGTCCTAGTACAGACCCTAGTGTTGGACTTGGGGGACTCACAGCCTCTTATCATACTCATAGATTTGGGAGTGGTCACATTCCTCCCTCTACTCCATTTGTGGAGGATGTTGACTCCCTTCTCTCGGTCTTTACACCAATGGTCACCCTCATAGGGGTGGTAGTGGATACATGAACGTTGGGTATTCACCTTACTTTCCTTCTTATGTCCCATCGTTCACCACACCGTTTCCTTTGGATGTAGTTGTCATGATCAATCCTCCTTGTGGCATATATTTTGGACTCTTTACTGACTATTTCCAGTTGTTTTGGACTAATATTATTTTCATGTAGGATCTAGTGTTTTGCACACTCTCTCTGAGGTCTTTGACCTATTTGTGCCTATTTCAGGTATCATGTCTAAAATGGCATATAGGTTAGAATTCACATCCGCTTGCATTTTGCATGACCTTATGACCATTTCATTTTAACCTTAGGGACAAACCCATTCCATGGTATCACAGAACCTTCATGTTGTTGTTAGAAGTGATACTATGTGGATGGTAGACCTTTCCTATACATGGGTGTCCTAGTTAGCTCCCTTCTGCATTTGGTACCCATGCTGTGAGTCCTCTCTTAGGGCTGGGAGTCCCTTTTAGTCCCGCTATGTCCTTGAGAAAGAGCTTCATACTCCTCTTGAACTTTATGTTAGCCATTCCCCCAAGGCTCCCTTGTATATGTCAAGTTGTAATTGCATTATCATGGGTTTTTCTTTCCTTATTGAGCCTTATGCCCACTTCCTGACTTTGAGTATCAGCCATATAGCCTGAGCTTGTCTCATTTCTAGCCAAGCAGATCCTTTTTACATATCTTTGGAATCTTGATTCCCCATTTTTTACCGGGAGGGGACTTTCCCCCGAGTGTCGTTATCCCACACATGTTTCCTTGCATTAAGCATAGGTATGTTCCACTGCTTGGAACTAGTTTGTTTTCCCCTTAACAATCATCTCCTCCTAGACTTGTAACTATAAAGAACTTTTATTCTTTTTCAAGCTTTTCAAAATATCTGAAAAAGTCCAAAAAAATTAAAAAAATTAAAAAGACGGATATGAAAAGATGTTATCTTTGGAAGCAGTTGAGTCGTGTCACCTTCAAATAGAGCACTATATATCACATCCGTTGGTTGGGTTAATAGTTTGACTTTAGGAGCTGTACTCGTTTCTCTGAGTTTATCTCCACCAACTGGTTAAGCTTCTAGTCCCTATGGAGCCTCTATTGATGCCTCCCATGTCACAGAGATGTATCAGTTTTGTATATCAAGTCTATGCTACCTACATTCAGTCACCATTTTCCTTTATGCTCTTTTTCGAAGGAAGTTGAAGCCTGAGTTAGCCATTGCTCAGTTGTCTTGACTTTGCATGTCGGCCATTCCTAGTACTATTACTGGTTCATGCACATCTTGTTCGAGTCCTTCCACATTATACAACGTTGCGGAGTACCTCGTGTTGGTTTATGGGGGATGCCTTAATTCCCTTCTTCTAGCGGATTCCATCCCATCGAATTCAAATCATTTATTCTGGGATAGGAGTCTAGAGTCATTTGAGTGCCTTGAGACTTACAGTCATCAGTGGTAGGTTCTCTCACCATCAATAGTTTTGGGAATACATCAATGTCCCCTGATCGATGGATTCTTTCAAGTGTTCAACCTCAACACATCTATTCACACTTGTTAGATTGCACTCTAGTACCTTGATTCCCATTTTCATTATCGGTGGGTGATCTCGCATCTGTTAATGGTATACATCTTTAGTAGGGATTTCACCCTTGCTACAGGTAGGAATAGGTCCCTTCCATCTATAGGATGGAAGGGTAGGGTTCCTGTGAGGATGGAATGAAAAAGAAAGAAAACCCTGTAGACAAGGTTAGGGTCAAGCTCCAAAACCCTACAAAACATTGTTAGCAAACAAAGGAGCTACAAGACATAAATGGATACCTGCAACAAAGTATGCGAAATAAACATGCAAGCAAACTATATTAGAAAAACTATAAGAAAAATGACATGAAATAAAGATTATACCTTCTTTGGTTGAAATGGGCCACCATGCCCTAGCTTGGGGGAGAAACTCTCAATGGATGGGGAGCTTTGGCTCAATGGAGGAATGGAGGAGAGGGCGGGTGAATGACTTGAGAGTTAAAGGGTCTCAAGGCACTCACACAGGCATCATAACGATAGGGAGATGAGAAGTGATTTGAGGGTGACCCCCACCCCTCTATTTATACTTTTTCTCAAGATTTTTAGGGTTTTAATCCCTGGTTGGGGCTTTATCCCCTTTTGCCCAATTCCTAGCTCCTTTGGGGGTTTTAGCCTTTTTTTGGAGGTTTTAGCCCCTATGAGAGCTATTTTGGCCCTTCTTAGGGGTTTTAAAGCCCTTTTTCACATTTTTTAGCCTTTTTGAGGGTGTGGGGATCAAATGAGGGTCGTACGTAGATGTCTTTGGGTGGTGTAGGTCATGTAGAGCTTATTGAGATATTTCTTGGGTTAACAACATCAATGACCGGTAATCAGACGATGGACTACTGTGTTCAACCTCGACACCTCTATTCACATAGTAGGACATGTACTCGTAGTGGTCTATGTAGAAGAATTTCTAGATTGGTGGCATTCCACATATGCTACCTCCTTGATCATGCCAGTGTTCATGAGATTTCATCTCTCATGACTTGATACTAGTGTATGTCAGATATCTTCAGCCATTGTGGAGATCTTGATCCATTGTATATCTTCACTTTCTATGGAGATCTTGGTCCTTTGTATATCTTCATCATGGAGATTCTGATCTATTATATATTGTACGTGGAAATGGCCACACATCATATTTTGTATATCATGCCTATTCATGGCCATTGTACTCTTATCTATCCGAGACTGCTATATGTATTTGTAGTCATATGCAGAGATTGATTATTGTACTATACGGATGGAAGGATGGTTCTTCCACCTGGTTCTTCATCACTCCACTTCTAGGATGGATTTATAATGTATTTCGGCCATCATGTTACCCCTCTGACCTCACACATTAGGGGGCATATGTTACAACTGATTTTACCACTCATGGTTGATCACACATTTATGTCCTTCCCTGTCCCTTTGTAGACTCTTTGGACCCCATGGACTAATATTGTACCTTTGATGTTTCCAAGATCATCCCTAAAAACACCTATTATTTGCTATACACGACTTTTAATCCCTTTCTCACGTATATACGTGGATATTGACCTTAAACCCGCGTACATCGGGATGTGTGCATAAGTCCAAATATTTTTGGAGTTTTCCTTGATGTGTATCTGAATCACTTGTCTCTTGGCCTTCCATATGCCTCGAGATCACTTAGATTTGACCCTCCATTACCCCATTGGAGTACTATATAAGGAACCCCTTGGATACATTGAAGAGGAGGAATTGAAGAGCAAGATAACTATAGTCCATTGTTGTCGTAGCTTTCTTGTACTTGAGTCTGCATCCCTTTGTCCCTTGGATAACTCTATGTTCTTCCCAATATTGACTTTGCTTGTGAGCTTGTTGTCGAGATATGGAGGATTGAGGTGGTGGAGGCCCAGGTGGAGGACTCGGTTTCTCTCGTTCGCAGACGTGTCGAAAGAGGTTGTCACTTATGTAATCTCTGATTTTATCAATAGAAATATCTTTTCTTGTCTAATGATGTGCATTTAAATGAATATTGTATCCATGGATGTGTTTAATTTCTTATACATTATTGATTATATATGCTAGAGTATATCTAAAACCATATTATATAGCATGCTTGTCTTGTTTGCTGTTGTTGAGAGAGGATTGCTAACACAAGCAGGATTGGGAAAATCTCACAGGGATCTAATTCAACTGTCCAGAATAAGGTATGATTCGAGATCCTTTAGTGTTAGATGCTTTATTTCTCTTGCATATTGGGAAGGGATTGATTTCTATGGTTTCTATATCTATTGTGGTACACCCCAATCCATAGGAAGTTTCTCTCCGTAACAAAGAGTACAAATATGATCCAAGGAGAATCCATTCAAGACTACTTTACAAGGGTCTCGCAGTTCAAGAAGCAACTAGAAGCCATTGGAGACTCCCTTGATGAAGATGGACTAGTTATGACTACTCTCAATGTTCTCACTAGACCTTGGGATTCATTCATACAGACTATGTGTTCCAAAAGGGAAAGCATTAAGTTTGACATTGTATGGGAATATCGCATCCAAGAGGAGGCTAGAGTAGCCAATAGATAAGCTCTACTTAAATAAGATGATAAATCCATAGCCACCCATACCAAAAGAGGAAGAAGTCAATCTAACTTTAGGAAGGAAAGCCATAAGGAATATCGACCTCCCAGGAGTTTCCAAAGAACAAGAGGAAACAATCAGAGTAAAAAATACTCCAGTTTTCAATGTTTCCATTGTCACAAGATAGGACACATTGCCATAAATTTTTCATTGAAGAAAGAAGAATATAAGAATAAAAACAAAAGACATCATTCAAACCTTGGTGAAGATGAAGAAGAAGAGGAAGAAGGACCTTAAATAAACCAAGCAAAAGAAGAAGATGCAAAAGAGTATGTATTATTCTCTGCACTCTCTTAGTCTATGACACTTTGAGAAGAGACATGGCTTATTGATAGTGGTGCTTCAAAGCACATGACATGACAAAATAAATCTCTTTCAAAACTTGAAGAGAAGAACTATCCTCAGAAAGTATCATTAGGACATGACTATCAATATCCTATTAAGGTATTGGTGAAGCAAGCTACAAGATTGACTATGGAAATCCCACGAAGATGAAGGAAGTCTTATATTTACCAGGCTTGAAGAATAACTTACTTTCTATCTCATAATTACATAATAAAGGATATAGGCTTGCATTTATATATGGACAAGTACTTATGTGTCCCAAAGGAAAATCAATTGAAGATGCAGTTGTCATTGGTGAATAAGAAGTAGGATTATATAAACTCAAGGGACATTCATAAACAACCCTTGTTCACGAGATCACTAGCCCAAGTGAACTATGGCATAGGATTCTTGCTCACATAAACTAAAAAGAACTATCCTATATGATTAAAAGTAGTAACAGGTTTACCAGATTTGAAGATCGATCATGAAGGCACTTGCAAAGGATGTGTAAGAGGAAAGAATATCAAGAATCCATTTCCGAAGAGTGAAACAAAGACTAAAGGTACATTGGATTTAATTCATTCAAATGTATATGGTCCAATGCCCTCCACATCTTTGAGTGATTATCAATATTATATTATATTTATGGATGACTATTCAAGAAAGACATGGATATATTTCTTGAAAACAAAGGCTGAAGTATTTGAAAAATTCAAGGAACTAAAATCCTTGATAGAGAATCATTCAGAAAGAAGAATCAAGATACTCAGAACATACAATGGTGGAGAATATACTTCAAAAGAGTTTGAATCCTTTTGTAAAGAAGCTGGAATCAAGAGGTAACTAACCACTCCCTACAATCCTCAACAGAATGGTGTTGTGGAAAGAAAGAATAGGACCATTATGGAAGCAATGAAGAAAATGATACATGATCAAGATATTCCTATGCATGTATGGGATGAAGCAACAAGAACAATAATTTATGTAGATAATGGATTATCCCATAGTGCCCTTGGATTCAAGACTCTAGAAGAAATGTTCATAGGAAATAATCCTAAAGTGATCCATCTCAAGATATTTGGTTTCCTAGTATATGTTCACATTCCAAAAGAAAATAAAACCAAGTTGGACCCTTTCAGAAAGAAGGGAATATTTGTTGGATACTATTAAGTCTCCAAATCCTTTTACATTCTAGGATTCCACCACATAGAGATTAGTAGAGATGTAACATTTGAAGAAGAAGAAACTCTCAAGAGATCCAAAAAGTGTCAGCATGAATAAGTATATGAAGAATATGTACCTCCCATAAATGTAGAAGCTGCACCCTCCCCAAAAAATGAAACATCAAAGGACCATGATATGATAGAACCTCAAGAACCTCCTACTATGAATATATCACGAAAGATAAAACTGGCTTAGGTAAGAGAAATTATACAAGAATCAAAGAAGTATGGAGCTCCAGAAGGCTCCACAAGAGTAAGCAAGAGATCAAATCCATTCTCCAGTTATGTAGATTTGATGTGTGATATTGTAGATCAAGAACCTACCCATTATGAAGACATTGTACACAAGAAAAAATGGGTAGAAGAAATGATAAAAGAATACCAATCACTGATGAAGAATGATGTTTGGGATATAGTTCCCAAACTAGAAGGAAAGAGTGTGGTATCTTCCAAGTGGATCTATAATATAAAGCATGCAGCTGATGGGAGAATTGAGAAATACAAGGCAAGGTTTGTGGCTAGAGGATTCCCTCAAAAAGAGGGAATTGATTATGAAGAGACATTTGCACCAGTAGAAAGGTACACTTCCATCAGAACCATCATGGCACTTGCATCCATGATGAAGTGTATTTTACACCAGATGGATGTGAAGACAACATTCCTGAATGGTGTACATAGAACAACCAAAAGGATTTGAATTTGAATACATACAGACTCAGGTATGTAAGTTGAAGAAGGCTATGTATGGATTGAAGCAAGCTCCTAGAGCTTGGTATGGAAGGATATATAGCTTCTTGACAAGCTTGGGCTTTACCAAAATTAAAGTCGGCTCTAACCTTTAATTTAAGGTTATGGATGATGAAACTGTCATATTATTGATGTCTGAGGATGACTTATTTATGACAGGAAATGAGAAATAGAGTGTAGAGTGAAAGAAGAAGCTTGTCGAATAATTTGATATGAAATACCTTGGATTGATGCACTATTTTCTAGGTCTGGAAGTATGGCAGAGCCTAGAAGGAATGTCTCTTAACTAGGGAAAGTATGCTATGGAAATCTTAAAAATATTTGATATGTTGGATTGTAAAGCCATGGCCACACCCATGGACACCAACATAAAGATGTTATTTGATGCATCGTCAGAGTTAGAGGATGTGACTCAATATAGAAATATTATTGGGTAGTTGATGTATTTGAAAAATACCAGGCCATATATATGCTTTGCTGTGAACACCCTGATTCAATATCTAGTTAAACCTATATGTGTTCACTGGATAGTTGCAAATCATGTGGTGAGGTACCTGGAAGGTACGATAGACTTTGGTCTATACTATGTTGGAGATCATGACTACATATTACATGGTTAGATATATGCATATTGAGGTGGAAGTGGCTCATAAAGGAAGAGCACCTCAGGTGGATGTTATTGTCTGGGATCCGCCATGATCTCATGGTTTAGTAGGAAGCAGTCTAGTGTTTCTCCCAGCATAGTTGAAGCATAGTATATAGCATATTGTTCTGCTAGTTGTGAATCCATATGGCTTCAGAAGTTGATGTCTGGTATATTTGACCTAGAGTTGGATACCAAGGTGATTCTATGTGACAACCAGAGTTGTATAAAGATGACAGAGAAACCAATGTTTTATGACAAGTTGAAGCACATATAAATTTGCTATTTTTACATACAGGATATGGTACAGAAGGGAGCTATAAAACTTTAGTATGTGAGTACCGATGAGCAAGTTATCGATGTGTTGACCAAGCCTATGTCTTGAGTAAAGTTTGAATAATTCCATGACAAGCTTGGTGTGGTTCGAAAGGAATTTCCCGTAAGGAGGAACAATGATGATGATGTTGTAGACCTTCCTCGTAAGGAGGAACAATGATGATGATGTTGTAGACCTTCCTCGTAAGGAGGAACAGTGGTGATGATATTGTAGACCTTCCTTGTAAGGAGGAACAGTGATGATGATGTTGTAGAATTTCCTCTTAAGGAGGAACAATGATGATGTAGACCCTCCTCGAAAGGGGGAGAAAGTTGATGATGTTGTAGACCCTCCTTGAAAGGGGGAGCAGGTTGATGATGTTGTAGTGGGATTATATCATCCCTGGACATTAGTCCTAAAGTGATCCATAGACCTTTTTATTTTTGTTGTGGTAGGATTGCATCATCCTTGGACTTATGTCCTAAAGTGATAGGGATTGATCATTCTATAATTGGATCCACATAATTTTTTCTTCGTGAGTGGTGAGGATTGCATCGTCCTTGGACTTATGTCCTAAAGTGATAGGGATTGATTATCTCGTAATTTGATCTGTTGGATTATGTCTCGATGAAGTGCTAGGATTGGATCATCCTTGGACTTAAGTCCTAAAGTGATAGGGATTGATCATACCATAATTGGATCCACAAACTTTTGTCTTCGTGAGGCATGAGGATTGCATCGTCCTTGGAATTATGTCATAAAGTGATAGGGGTTTATCATCTCGTAATTGGATAGGGATAGGATCCCATCATCCTTGGACTTATGTCCTAAATTGATAGGGTTGATCATCCCGTAATTGGATAAGGTGAGGTTTGCATCATCCTTAGACTTATGTCCTAAAGTGATAGGGATTGATCATCCCGTAATTGGATCATGTATGGATTGCATCATCCTTGGACTTATGTCCTAAAGTGATAGGGGTTAATACTGTAATTGGATCATGTGTGCTTCAGGTTATGTTTTTGTTGTTGCTAATCGAAAGATCAAGTGTTGCTAAAGATAATTAAGTGATTAAGTGCTGCAGAAGATGAAGATCAAAGATGAAGACTCAATGTTGTAGAAGATGGTGCTCCAAAACTGAAGTTGTTGAAGATGTTCCAGTAACTGGTCCAGTTGCTGATGATTGTTGAAGAAAACATTCGATGACATATAGATGTATCACCTTGATGATGTTGAATATTCCCTCTCTCCTTGCTCCTACAGATGATGTTGTTTTTGTCAGTAGAATACCCTTCTCATTAAGGGGGAGTGTTAAAATATTGTAACTTCAAAGAAAATTATAAATGTATTTTATTGTTGTAACCTATCGGAGATGTTTTATTCCTCCTTCAGGAGGTTACTATTGTATTTGGTCATCATAGATTCATGAGGTAAAACCTTCGTTGTAAGTTGGGTCAATAGAACCCTCTAGAATATAATATTATATTGTTTTGTGTCTTCCTAGGTGAAGTCGGTCCAGTAAGTTTGTTGGGGACGACCTATTAGGGAAAAATTCAAGTGGAAGACCGAGTATAAATAGAGGAGGTTTGTTCCTCACATGAATGCACACACTTACTTGTGTATAGCGCATAGGGGAGAGAGAGAGAGAGAGAGAGAGAGAGAGAGAGAGAGAGAGAGAGAGAGAGAGAGAGATGTAAGGAGAAGGAGCACTTGTTTGGAGTTTTATCTTTGTACTTTTGATACATCTATATAGAGGAAGTTTTGCTAGGTTTTATTCCCCTAGAAGGTTCCTGGCGATAAATATGTGTCTATCTTGTGATTGTGTTTCTTCCAATGATCCTACATATGCTATTGTTGTGAAATTGAATTGAATACTAATCATATCTAGATTAGCATATGGAATCTTAATATTAGCAAGTATAACAAAGGATACTGAGGAAACACATCCCATGATGCATTTCATTATCTTCTAAGGAAGACCGATTTGGATAAGAATAAATCTAAGAAAATCCCACTAGACACAGTCATATGCTTTGTTTAAGTCCAACTAGAGAGAAAGTGCTTTCTGGTTCCTTCTCTTTATACTATGAAATACTTCTTGAGCCACACCTATTGCTTCCAAGATCTTCCTCTTTTCTAGAAAACCAAACTGTTCAGGTGAAATGCATCTTAAGAGGATAGGTTAGAGTCGAGTAGCTATAACCTTCGATATTAATTTGTACACAAAATTGCATAATGATATTGGGAAGAAGTCACCCAAATCCTCTAGAGAAGGATTTTTTGGAATCAGAGCTATGAAAGTGGAATTTATGGCCCCTATAATCACTCCATGAATTCTTGATTCCTCAGTTTCATTTAATAATTCCCAACCCATAAAATATAGGAAGCCTATAAGATAAGGAGATTAGAGAACTTGCGCAATAAACTTGTAGATCAAATCTTAAGATATAGATTAATTGGATTGTATTGAAAAGTACTAAAAAAATTGTTAAATTGAAAGTGAGATATCTTGTCCTCATCATGTGTAAGGGTTCTTTAAGTGTCCTTAGGATATTCTTATCATAACAACATGTGTAAGGTTTGTTCAAGGGTCCTTGGGATATGCTTATCATAACAATATTGTTAATGTCACATCAAAAAAATCAATGATATATATAATAACTCATGACCCTTCAACATTTATAAGCTCGTGAGAGTCTAGAAAGGGCATTCACCCTTTAGCCACATTAGTGAATCATAACTAGGACCAATCATCAAGTAACACATGACCACTATATGGAATCTACATCATGTTTGATGCATGTGGGAAAATTGATTGTCAATTCAATGTATAGGAAGTTAAGACAATTAGAAATTCAATTCTAGTAATTTTGATAATGACTCCTAGCAACCATATCTATAAAACGTGAATCCAATATCTAGAACAAGCTTTTGATGCATGTGATAAATGTAGTACTTGGATATATCGACCTTATAATTAATTTCCCAACAAAAGGATTAACTGATCTTTTTGTTATGTGTTAATTTTTGTAAGTGCTTCTAGAGTTTTATGCACTTTTAATGAACTTGTGGCCTTGTTCCAACATCAAGTCGTATAAGTGCACATTTGAACTTACATTGAAATACAACTATGACAATAAGGAAATTGTTGGTGGTAGTTTTTAAATTGAGACAACTTTGGTAGAGGGAAGGTTGGTTATATTCTATAGAGATGGTCAAAGAGTTTGTTGAAAGAAAACCGCAAGATAATTATAGAAACAAAATACTAAAAATAATGTAGTATTACACATGAGGAACCATTAATGCTAGAAGAGGTAAATCTACACCTCTTGGTGACAAGGTAAAATTTTAGACATGTCGAGAGAAATGTTAACATAGTTGGATGCCGTAAATTTCTCTTAACAAAGAAGAAGAGTGATGGTGACTGTAAATTATATAAGCGTTAATGAGAAGGAACATGAGGTTTCATTATTTAAAACTAAGAAATAATAGTGACAAATAGATGAAAGGAGCATTATGGATCCATGACACATACCTAGATTAGATACCCCTACATATTCAAGGAGTTTGAACTCAAAAGACTTGATGGATTGAATTAAAGAGATGGGGAAACATTTTGACTATTTAAACATTTAAATATTGAAGACCCTCAAAGAATAATACATTCGTGTACTATGTTGGAAGAGTATGCGATGTTATGGTGCAATAGTGTGTAAATGGACAAAGAAGAGGATATAAAATTATTAAGACTTGGAACAAGTTGATTTTTTAGTTGAGAGGTATGTATGTATCCTCTTGTTATGTTTTAAACTTGTTGAAAAGACCACAAAATTTAAGAGATAAAGAGAGAATTCAATGGATGAGTATACTAAAGAGATATTTAGTTTAACCATGAAACAAATGGCCATGTGAAGAATAGTGAAGAAAATATCGATAGGTGCGTGAATGATCTAAGGAAATCCATTCAATATGGATTTATTATGATGGAAGTATTTTCCATCGTAGAAGTTGTTTACCAAGCCTAAAAATATCATAATGTTGAAGGAAAATAAATGAGAGGAAGAAGAAAACAATTGTTTCTAGGAGAACAAACAAGTGAAAGGAAAGATGCTGAGAGTAGTAGGATGAGAATTACATCAGCAAAACAAAGGTTTTTTGATATGGTATGGAGGGATATAAGTAGTGTGTGAGTAGTTCCTACAAGAGAAGAATGTAGTTTAATTCATGCCAAATTAAATTGAAGAGGATCAATAGTTGAATGCACGCTTAGATAAGAAATTGAAGAAGAGAATCTAGCCAAATGTATGGAGGAAGATTTGAAGAAATGTGGCATGACAGAGGAATCACCATTAAAGAATGTGCATGTGTGAGATAATTATTTTCTTATGTTGTTGTTTCTTTATTTCCTATAGATGTGGAAGTTGAAAACAATATGAGAACTATGGATGTATGATCTCAAGAGTCATGTAATTAATGATGGTGAAGAAGTTGAACATGTGTATGGAAGGAATTAGATGATGGAAAAATATAAACTTGAAGTATAAGTTATAGTAGGAGATCACTAGATGCAACTGTGGACTAGAGATTTCCTATTATGCCTAAATCCCATGCAACATAGTGATCCATTAAAACAAATTAGTGTATGGAACATTTAAGGGAAAAAAAGTCACTTTAAAAAAGGAAGTTGATGAGACAAAAGTAGATGTGAAGATGGTTGATTGCACACCTATTGATCACATATAGGACATAATGTTGAGGAGGGGTGATAGAGAATATTTGAAAATGAACAAGAATTAGTTGTTGTAGTTGCTATGATGGAAACTTGTAATACAAAGGACTATCTTGCGCCTAATAAAATTGAAGAGGTAGAAGTAGAAGAGTGCTCATGGAAACTTAACATTTCTAAAATGAATAACCTGTGGAGTGCAATGTAGGAAAGGCATAAGAAGTTGAAGTAACACCGGTTATATGGGTGCCAATCAAGATAAGTAGTTCCTTTACTATTTTGATATCTTATTGGTGTGTAGGCAGGAAGAGTGAAAGAAGAATGTTATCGAATTTGAAGATAGATACCAATGGGCTTGTGGATATAAAAGGGTCAAACATATGAAAAAAGGGAACAAGAAATTGATGAAGAATATGTAATAAGTGAGTACCATAGTATGCAGACACATAGAAGGATGACATTTGATGAATTTGAGATGAGAAAAATGTCAATGCAACTAAATCAATATACCTTAGTTGGTTTAAGAGTTTAGAAACAAATCTAGTTGAATAAAGGACAGTATGATGAACTGTTAATGATAGGAAGTAGAGAAAGTCAACAAATCATAAGTGGGTGGACATGTAAAATGAATATAGTGAAGTGGATTTCAAACAGTATTTAATTGAGGGAGATAAGAAAATATTGTAGTAGAGAATAATAATGGGAAATTAGGAATCGAGGATAAAAAATATGAGTTGTAGAAAATATCAAAATTAAAGGCGATAAGTACAAAAAAATATTGTAGAATTAGACATGGCGATGAGGCATTTCCAAAAGAAGAAAATTGCAAAAAATAGCAATTTTGATGAGAAACACAAGGGATCCATTATAAGATATGAAAACGATTAAATAATTTCATGCTTGGAGAAAAAGAATGAATAAAAGGAGAAGGAATTTTACCATGGAAGTAAGAACATTCAACAACAAAATAAATAGATAAGAAGAAGAAAAACTATAGAGCATAAGAAATTGGGAAGATAGAGGAAAAATAAAATGTAGTAGAGGATGCAAAATAAGTGCAAGAGTGGTTTGAGAAGTAAGCTACTATTGAGTATTTTGGATTACATAGAGAAGAAGTTTAAAGTAGAAGTTGTGGTTTCAACACATTTGAAGAAGGAGCAAATCCACAGAAAGAAAGAGATAAGGATGAAAATATTTTGGAATAACATGTTAGAAAAAAAACTATGGAGAGAGTATACTTAGGTGCATAGGAAGGATAAGGAGTTCAAATATGAAACATGGAATGTAGAAACACCACTTGGCTAAATTAGATGTCCATTAGTTGGAATTTATTTATCCATCATGTGAATAGCGTGCCCACAAATTTTATTACAAGGAGAGTCTAATGTAGGAGCATCCTTCACTACTACATTTCGATCCAAAATCCGACGGAAAAATCTGACGGCGCGTGGATTTTTTCTTTTAACTGTACCAAAAATCACAAAGATAATTTTTTTTTTTGAATTTGTGGTCATAAGTGTCGCTTAAGCGACGGCTAGGCTCAATAAGCGTCGCTTAAGCGACGGATGTCCTCATAAGTGTCGCTTAAGCGACGACGCTTCAAATTGGTCAATCATTTAAATAAATACACTTAATTGGTCAATTATTTAACATGGAAGAAGAAGGTGATAACCGTCGCTTAAGCATCGCACTGATATATGCTTAAATGGTTGAGTAAACATACACAGATATGATTAAGTGATTTTTTATTGAATATGGAATTAACCATTTATGAAAATTTATTTTACATGAAATAATAATTATTCAAATGTACTAGTAAACATACATGTAATTTTTATGTTGTAATGCTTCCTTTTATTTAAAGCAAAAGTTAGTAAAGAATATGCAGGTGTGTGAATTATTCTCTTCGTTCAAATCTAAAGTTGAACAAAGGAAATGTTGTCACATTCTTGTTTTTCCAATTGATTAGGAAATGTGTAAGGACTGTGAAGGACGTCTCTACGAAAGGGTAATGGGTGGTACTAACCCCGTAGTGTAATTTAAAATGCAAAATATGAAAAATAAAGAATATGTAGAGGGATTGAGACATAGGGAAATTGTAAGAATTAACTATAAACCTTAATGGTATTTCCTTAACTATTTGGGTCTATAGGGATCACACACAAATGGTTTTCTATTAGGGAATTAAATTCCTCTCACGATGGGATGAAGAGATTACTTCTAAGTAGTTATAAATCATTAATAGGTTCTATCAAACAAATTCCTCTCAGAGGGATGGGAATTCATACATGGGTGTCAACATGCATGATAATGGCTTGCAACATTAACAATGGATTACATGAAGGTATAAGGATATATAGGGAGATAAATCAAACTTTTCATGGTGGATACCCCTTGTTGATTTTTAGCATCTTATCAAGATCAACACGCCTCATAAAATGTCAAACTTGATGGTTAAATGGTTCTCTGATCCATAAGTACCACTTTGACCCAAGTCGATCCCCCAAGGCTATGAGCATGTTAGGAACCATTTGAAAAAAGTTGGCACAACCTCCTATTGTTTAAGAATGAGGGTATAGTTTTAAATTTCCAAACCCAACATTTTTTTCACAATTGAACACTATCTTTGAAAGAAATTAAATTCTTGGTGTTCATGTAAATCAAGACTCTAATCCTCTTAGTTTATATTATGTTCCTTTATCGTTGAACGTTGACTACATGGATGATGAGATTCTTGCGTATGTAAATAAAAATGTAGGCTCTCAAGGACAATCTACTACATTTGGTTCTTACTATGAGATTCTTTAAATTAAACATCAAGGTTTAACAAACTAACAATAAACTAGTGAAGCAAACACACCACAATTAATGTGTCAAATGTTGGGCACACAGAGTTAGACTAGACAAATTCCATAGATATACTAGCCAATGTTTCTTAGAAAATGTTGAAAACCTGCAGAGGGAGAAGATGCAAACTTACCCATTATATAAAAACCACCCAATTCAAAGGGAGGGCCCTTCACTACTTTATCCTTTGTGGAAAAAGGAATACAAAGCCCTTTGATGTGATTTGTGCTATCGTGGTGGCATACATTGGTCGTATTGAATGTCGGCTCTTATCATTCAAACCCCTTTTCTCATTTACCATTTTTAAATGTCTATGGGGTCACTCTCACCACTGCCAAGCACCCAAGAAACGGAGGAGGAAGAAGCGGAGGACCAGCAGAAGTCTGAGGCCAAACGTTAAAAGCGGGTAGGAGCTTCAGACCCACAAACCTATTTGGAATTTTATTGAATTTTCAATGCTTTTTGACATCACCATTGATAGATGGATCCATGTGTCAAGCTTTATCAGTTCAGTATTCTTGTATCAGAACTCCCATTTTCAACTCTATGATTAGAATTTATTTTTATAGCAGACCTAGTATGGATTAGAATAATCAATATCCAACACAATGAATGTGAACACGAGCTTTAACAGACCTCCATGAAAGACTGCTTTCACAACTAGTAAATCCGAAGGTCATTGGATAGCCTTAACACGTTTTGTCCATTTCCCACGCAGCAAGAACCTCCATAAAATGCCAACAAGTCCATGAGCATCCTCAATCAAACGTGCCCAGCTTGTCTGAACTTGATATAATGGGCATTGTTAGTCTCAAATAGGTAGACCTTCAAGGGATTCAAAGACACACTGCTGTGGATGATCTCCAAATCAAGGTACAAACGTTTCAAGTCCCAATTCATTTGGATTCCTATGAAAAATAAAATTTCCGTTTTGCCCACAATTGCAAATGTATAGCTATACACGGCAGGCCATCCGTACGTATTCATAATAGCACCCCCAATCCAGATCTGCCGAAGATCTCAACTGGGTTTATATTTCAATGCCTAAAAACGAAAACCCACCAGTGTGTACTGCAGAAACGGCTTGAAGAATTATCTAGCAATGGCTCGCTGTGATGAGACCATTGAACTCGATGCTTTACATCTCCCAAGTTCTTCATTGGAAGAAGAATCAGGGATACAAAATAGCATTGGAGATAATGGAACAGAGAGCCATCTTCTATTTTCCAACAGACTCTCTAAGAGCTCAAAGGAACAAGAGATATTATCATCTGATGGCCTTAATAAAAGTAAAAAAACAACATAATTCTTCTACAATACATTGACTACAAGTGATACAAGCACCCATGGTGTCTTCTTAATTCCTTGTCGTGCTGTTGAGAAAGTGTTTTCTCCACTTGTATGTTACTTCTCAATCCTGTTGTAAATTAGGATCCTTCAAATGTCACCATTGTTAACAATGTATCTGTTTTTAGTGCCTTTTGGAACCTCCTTATGATTTCTTCTCATCATGATTTAATTTGTCAAGGATTTTCAATGCAACCATCAACATAAAAGCTTGTGTCCAGATATTTTCATGAAAATCTCTAGCCATTTTGACATATCTATCGTGGTATGCATCATTTAAGCAGATACTTGAGTTATAAGTGCTTTATTGGGCATGTAAAAATTGATCTTTTCATGGTTTAAACTCAAAATGGTGTTTAATGGAGAAATTGCAAAGTTGTATGCTCGATATTTCTTCCTTGTAGTGAAATCTCTGGAGTTAAACATGTGTTCTTCCTCAAATTGCAAGGAGGATTACCTATAATGTATTTGTCCTCATTTTGCTATGGTTTTGTCTTTAAAATGGCAGAGATATGAGCTTAGCACTGGTGAGGGATTTCAATTATAGGTAGTAGGTATTTAAAAAAAAAAAATCCAATACCGTCGCTTAAGCGACGCCTGTACGTGTCGATTAAGCGACGCCTGTGTGTTTTTTAAATTACAATACCGTCGCTTAAGCGATGCCTGTAGGCGTCGGTTAAGCGACGCCTGTAGGTGTAGGTGTCGATTAACCAACGGCATGAAGGTTAATTTTTTCAAAAAAATTTCACTACCGTCGAAGATAGTCTGTCGCTTAACCGACGCTTTAAATTTAACCGACGGTTACTTAGGTGTCGCTTAACCGATGGTTACTTAGGTGTCAGATAACCGACGACAAGTTTCTGACACTTAAAAAAAATTAAAGTGTCGTACATGCGACAGAAAAGTGTTGAAAATCCGACATGACGGCCATCGGATTTTTGGTCGAAATGTAGTAGTGCTTGACCTTAATTATTCCCACACAACCAAAAGAGTTTGATTTTAGCTCCTTTTGATTTCCAATTTTATTTTTGAATAGTGGTTGTAGTTTCTTTAAATATTGTTATGTTTATACAACATGATATATGCATAGGATCAATGAATTGGAGGTTAAGTTCATTTGTAGGTTAAGTTGTGATACTTGCTGGGTTGGTCAGTAAGAGTGACATAATATTTTGGATTAATATAGGCTCCTTGGTTTGAATCTTTGGAATTTTGTTATAAAGTTCAAGTATGCAATTTTTTTTTTGAATAATTGCACCAGTGCCTTATACATAAATTCCATATCTTGTGCATCTGAGTTGCATAACATACTTCAAATTCCTAGAGTAAATTGGCGCTCATATTATTTCATGTTTATTGGGCGAGTGAATTCTATAGTTCTTGCAATGTATTGAAATTCAAATACAAAAAACCCGAATAAATTAAGTGTTGATTAAGTTTTCATTGATGCCAATGATGTTTGTTCATTGATGCCAATTGTTGAGTCCTTAGTGCCCCTTATGGATCCCCTGAGGGTTAGTGTTTAGTTTTTGGTTGTCTGTGTCAAAGGAGCCCTATTGCCCTTGTCCAATCCCAAGCTTGAAGCCCTTGGATGCCTTGGAACAATGTCAAATTTCCTAGTTACCCATTGACTTGGTAAAGTGACCCTAAGTTGTATCTTGGTCCCATTTGAGTCCATTATTGAGTTCCTTTATATTGGTTGATATTTGGTTACTAGTCTTTGTGTTGCTTGTTATGCTTGTACTTGTTTTGGCCTCTTGATTGGTTGTTGGATGGATGATGTGGCTCATGTGTGTAATTCCCTTGATGTGTTGATGTTGGATCCCATTGTTTACATTGGATGATAAAGAGGTTTTTGATTTCTTGTGGGTTTCTTGAGCCCACAAGCTTAGATCTTGATCCTCTTACATGTGGAGACTTGGGTCTTGGAACCCACACTTATGGTGGTATGTTGGAACCCATTCTTATGGGGTCCTTAGTGTCCTTGGAAGTTTCAGTCTTGAACCCACACATATGGTGGTTCGATGGCCCTTGGACATTATATGGTCATTGGCATGTTGTAGCCTTGTGATCATGCATACGAAGCCCATAAGGTGTTGCAAACTAGTGGTGAGGTCTTTGTACCCATATTTTTGGGTGTTGGTACTCTTACGGTGGTGAATATATATAGTGGAACAATTGGATATGTTTTTAATGATATGGATACCTTGATATGATGATGATATTCTTGAAAAAGTATTTGTTCCCACTTGATTGGTGGTGTTGGGTTCCTTGATACCCTTGATATGATGAGTATATGACGGATCCCTCCTCCTTGTTGACGTGAAGTCTGTGGAAGTGAATATCATTGAATCCATCATGCATTTGATGATGCCCATTGAAGCCTTTGACATTGGAAATTATGTATAAGGTAACATGGTATTTGACACCTTTATGTGTGGAGTCTTGATGTCATGTACAAATTGAAGAATTTAGGAATATTGGACCAAGTAATTGCAAATAATCCCATCATAGAGAGATATTCCTTGTTAATCCTTTCCATTGATATGTGGAGTGTCTCCTAAATCCTCACAGTTGAAGAGATTTTGTTTTTTAAATTTGTCAAGACAAATTTACCTCATCTATTGGGTCAGCTGACCAAACAAAAAATAACTACTTTAACTAATTATTAATTTGTCATTTACATGTCGGCATAGTCAATTAAAAATTGAAATTTTGTTTATAAATAGAAGATCAAACATCTCATTTATTCATGAATCAAGTCTCTCTTTGGTATTTCACAACTCTTGGAGAAAAGTGCGAAACTTTGTGGAGGATAAATTTTTGGATTGAAGAGATTCACTAAAATTGACATAACTTTCTCATATGAAATCAAAATTACAAATTCTTGGCTCGTTGGAAATTTTGTTGCAAGGGCTATGTGATGACATGATATAGATTTTCCTTTAGTTTATCTATTGTTACTTCATCTTGTGATATTTGAAAGGGTACACAAGCAGCTTGGTATAGGTTGGTTCAGTCGAGCAAGATTGACACAGGTTTTCTTATGTGCAGTTGGTCTGACTCACACTGGCTGAGTTGTATGAGCAGTTGGTTTGAATTGAGTGGACTGAGTTTGGTGTGCGGTTGGTTAGACTCAGATTGACTTATTTGGCTGATGTGAGCAACAGATTGATTAGACATATTGTTTTACACATGTTGTTGGTACAAGTTATTGGTACAAGTGTGGTGCAGTGGTCAGTAGATGAGAAGTGGTCAGATGATTACCAATGATAGTTGATGAGTAGGAGTCCGCAATAACAATTGATGAGCAGCGGTTAGTAGTGAAAGTTGTTGTGCAGTGTGGTGTAGGTTGATCAGTGTGGTGCAGTGTAGTACATGTGTTGAATAGTAGGTCCACAAGATTAGTGCAGTCATGGTTCAATAGTTTCTATATTCATATCAGGGTGGCAGGACGAGGAAAGAAAATCTAGGGAGAAAAGGATTCCTTCAAGTTGCATCCTGTAAATCAAAGGGTTATAGCCTCCTTCTAGTTGTAGTTGGAGAATTGAAGTCATTTTAACAAGGGGGTTGTTTCCTCCTTCCAGTTGTTACTAGAAAACTATTATTATAAGGATTCAGTTCTTTTTCCCTCGGGACTTGGGTTTCCACGTAAAAATATGATGTACTATGTTTTACTATTCTTCTTATGTGATGATGATATGATGATATGTGATGATGAGCTATAATTGTTGGTATAATAATAACAACGTACTCTACATAATATTGAATAAGTTGATGATGATTGTTATTGTTGAAAAAGTAACAAAAGCTATACACATTGTTCACCCCCCTCTCACTGTGCTTAGTGTGTCCAACATCAAGTACTATAATATTGTGAGACAATTGGAAGTAAACATATTTTAGGAATTCAACATGGTCATTTCATAATGGATGTGTAATGTATAGGTAAGTTAGATTGAATATTGGAGCCAATTCTAGTATGGTAGGATTACTAGAAGAATTATGCAACGTACTTACACGTTTGGCTTCAACTTGTCCAATTGTACCTATTCTTTTGAGTCTGAAGGGGTAGTTGGATCTTAGAACTTGTGCAACATGGTGTACTTCAAGTGATAAAATACTGATGGTATTTTTTGGTCCAACACAAGAAGAATATTGATTAGATTGTATTGAAGAGTGTCAAGTCATGAATATTGGGGTGGTGGAGGGGGAGGGGGGTCCATTACATTTGTACTTATCATCTAACATAGTATCCATCATTATGACACAAAATTTTGTACCAATCCATTAATGGAAACAAAAATTAGTGTTGACCATAAGGATAAGGTGTGGACTTGATGCCATGACCTCTTGATGCCTACGTACTAGGGTTCTTAGAACTAGTGAAATGGGCCCTTCATAAATATTGTGAAATTCCAAAAAAAAAAATCATATTGGAAGAGATCCATATTCCTTGTCACATATGTATATTCTTCAAGGGTCTTTGGTGATTCTTACCAAAAAAATATTGTTCATCGTATGATAAAAATATCAATGATCCTTATGATAACTTAGGACTCTTCAACATATATAGATCCTTGAGAGATCAAAAGGATGTTTGGCCTTTGATGATGCCATTGAGTTGAAATTAGGACAAGTCATAGAATTCCATGTAGCCATTTTGTGGATTCCACATAATATTTGACACATGTGGATAAATTGGTAATTGATTTAGTTCATAAGAAGCCAAGATGGCGGGTGATCACATTACAATAATTTGAATAAATTTTTATTGGAACTTTGTCTATAAAAGGGGATTTTCAAAACTAAAATGGGATTCTAATGTGAATCTATTAACCCTATCATTTATTGCTTGAGGGGAGAATAAGTTATTGCTGGCAATGAATGTAATATTAGTGACACAAATAAGAAAAATTGAGTGCTCTTGCGCATTCCAATGTGGTGTTATTTTATATTTAATTAATGTAAATGCAACCTTGTGAATAACATAATCGGTGTGTTATATATTGTTGTTGTATACTATTTAAATATTTAGATGTGTTGAATCATTGGGTTGTTGTTCTCTCTAAATGAACTTGCAATCGTGTTCCTACACCACTTTTGTATAGTTATGAGGATCTCAAACAATGTTCATATGTGACTTCATTTGGTATTAATATTATATTTTTCATTCCTTTTTAAGTCAAACTTAAGCTTATACTTATGTGCACTCGTACTATGGATAAGACATTCCAATCAACCAAATGGTATAAAAAAAAAATTATGCATATATCATAGTTTGTGTAGGGTGGTGTAGGAAGTTGGTTCTTGATTTCATTGGAACGAGAATGTCCATTCATGGTGAATTTTAAAAACACATACACATTCATGTTTAAATAGGTTTGGCCTTTGCCAAAGATCCATACAAGTAATTGCTTTATGGACAATTTGTTCCACGTTGATTTTATATATGAAAAGAATGTACATGCATTAAAAATGTTTGCATGTTTTTAAAATGTAAATACATTAAAAATGTGTTCAATTTTTTTTATGTCAAAATAAATAAATAAAAGCATGATTATTTTTTCCTTGCCATGTTCTTATCTTTAAATGGACTACATTTATGGCTAATTTAGCCCAAACTCAACAAGGACAAGTAGGAGGGAGCTTAATAATATCTATCAACATTTTTCTATAGATGATCTCTCATCTCCAGGTAGGTATTATTCCAAATCTCATTTTTATATTTGTGAAATTATACAAATTTACATAATTTTAAATATATTTTGTTATTGTTTAACTACACCTTTTATTCGACTAGTATGGAGCAAAACCCTAATCCAAACCCAAATTTTAATCCCCAATGAAACCCATACATAGAAGCTAATAAATGTTTGGGTGAATTTAGAAATCTAATGGGTGAGATTAAAAACACTAGACCACCATCTTGTCTTTTATTGACCACTTCACTTGACAACCTTGTTGCTTCCATTAACAATGCACATGGTTAATCAATATTTAATATATATAAATATAGGTTTGGGATATCATAGTATTAATTAATTGGCATCAGTAATTGTTATAGCTGATTTTACCACATGTGGTTGATCACATGTTTATGTCCTTCCCTGTCCCTCTGCAGATTCTTTGGACCCCAATGGACCAATATTATACTTTGATGTTTCCAAGTTAATCCCTAAAAACACCTGTTTATTGTTGTACGTGACTTTTAATCCCATACTCGCGTATATACGCAAATATTGACCTCAAACCCATTTACATCGGGATGTGTGCATAAGTCCAAATATTTTTAGAGTTTTTCTTGATGTGTGTCCGAACCACTTGTCTCTTGGCCTTCCATATGCCTTGAGATCGCTCGGATTTGACCCTCCATTACCCCTTTGGAGTGCTATATAAGGAACCCCTTGGATACATTGAAGGAGAGGAAATGGAGAGCAAGAAAACTTTAGTTCATTGTTGACATAGCTTGCTTATACTTGAGTCTGCATCCCTTTGTCCCTTTGGAGCACTTTGTGTTCTTCCCAAGCTTGCCTTTGCTTATGAGCTTGTTATCGAGAGATGGAGGATTGAGGTGGTGGAGGCCTAGGTGGAGGACTCAGTTTCTACGGTTCGCAGATGTGCCGACAGAGGTTGTCACTTGTGTAATCTCTGATTTGATTAATAGAAATATCTTTTCATGTCCAATAATGTGTGTTTAAATGAATATTGAATCCATGGATGTGTTTAATTGCTTATACATTGTTTATTATATATGTTAGAGTATATCTAACACCATATTATATAGCATGCTTGTCTTGTTTGCTGTTGTTGAGAGAAAATTGCTAACACAAGCAGGATTGAGAAAAGCTCAATGTGGATCTACTTCAACCGTCCATAATAAGGTATGATTTGAGATCCTTTAGTGTTAGATGTTTGGTTTCTCTTGCATAAAAGGGATTGATTTCTGCAGTTTATCTGTCGGTTGTGGTACACCCCAAGCCATAGGAAGTTTCTCTCCGTAACAGAATTGGAGACCACAATGGGGAGGGGACCTTCCCTCGAGTGTCATTATCCTGCACATGTTGTCCTTACATTGAGCATAGGTATGTTCTGCTGCTTGTAACTAGCTTTTTTGACCCCTGACACTTGTCTCCTCCTACATTTGTAACTATAAAGCACTTTTATTCTTTATTCTTTTTCAAGCCTTCAAACAAACCACTGTATATCACATCCATTGGTTGGGTTAGTAATTTGACTTTAGGAGTTGTACTCATTTCTCTGAGTTTATCTCCACCCACTGGTTAAGCTTTCAGTCCTGTTATAGTTGCAACTATTGCCCCAATTTTTTTTTTTATTGTTTAGCCCCCCCCCCCCCCCCCCCCCTCTTTTTTTT
>LPNX010613891.1:265650-355419 GCA_001517045.1 Pseudotsuga menziesii
ATGACTTGAAGGTTTGAAAAAATTGAAAGTTTGTTTGCTTGTATTGGATGCATAGTTGGCAATTTTTTCGATGTATCAGGTGTGCAGTTGTCTAGCTAGCTGATGTTCCCATCGGGAGCATTCCGAAGTATTTATCCGATGTATTGGATATCATTTCGTCTACTACACCATAAGGTTTTTTTCGATGTATCGAAAGCTTAGTCCGGAATCGTTTCAATGTACTGGGTCTCCAATCACCTATCTTTTTCCAATATCTGCCAAAGCTTTGTAAACTGTTTTTCGTCGTATCGGTTGTTTCTTTTGGAATGATCCAAAAACTTAGTTGTTTCTTGGGCCGAAGTTGCGGAGGTAGAGTTTTATGTTGATTTGATACCTTCCCGTAGTCAATTCCGATACTGATGTAATGTTAGTTGGTGGGTCTGATGATGGTCATTTTATGTGCTTCGGCGTTGTCTGCCCTATCTCCCGGGCCCGTTCTTCAGAGGACATTCGACACTTCGCAAATGCTCACAAGTTCTCTTCTGATATCTACTTGGCACTTCTATTTTTCCTGCCCGAAAACTTCCCCAATCCTATGTTCAAGCTTATAAATCTGTAGAGGTCATATAGGCAATCATTGTTCATTGTATTGGTTGTCGGGTGAAGCTGTGGAGCTATCACTTTCTGAGCAAATCATTTACTGGCAGAGGTTTCTCTCGTCCAGGTCATCCGCGAGGTTGTCCAGGTATGATTCTCTTCCAATCCTGTTACTCAGCGATTTTTACCTGTGGTTTGTTAAAGGTTAGGTCATTTGGCTTATACCGTGGGGGAGGTTATTTCAAATGTAGTGGTTTTTTCTTTATATAGGGTTTGCCTTGGTTGTTTATTGTAGGCGTCGTTTTACTTACCAATCCTAGTTCTTGTTGATTTTCATTCATCCATGAGTTACTCTTTGACATTTGTTAGCAGAAAGAGGGCAGGGTGCAAATGAGCATTTCGCTGTCTGCACCGTTCCTTCCTCTCCCTCACCATTTTAGGGCAGGTGCGTAGCCATCGTTTGAGTGTGGTTAGGTTTTCATGGGATGTAGGGGGGGAGATTCTATGATGTAGGTTTACAGGTTAGCAGTCCAATTTTTTTCCCATGGGTTTCCCATCGTTGGTATTGATATTTGTAGATGTAAGGGCGTAATGGAAAACTAGGGTTTTCCCAGGGGAATTTTTTCTTGTAGACTTGTGTCCGATATAGCTTTGAAAGCTTCGTGGTTTTGTTAGTTTCACATACAGGAAGCACATTTGGTTTGGTTAGAAACAAAAGCGTTTCAACATGCATTATGATGAGTTGGTAATGTTTTGGTTAATATTGTTGTTTTCAGTATATAGTTTTCTATTTATATGTGAATGGACTAAATCTAATTTCTATACACAGCCCCATCATTAGCACAGCAACATGCCTCGAAAGCAGAAAAAGAAGGCACAAGCAACAGAGGAAGAACCAAAGGTCGAAATAATAACTCGAGTCAAGGTTATTTACGAAGACACTAAAGCCATCACTGGTATCGATCCTTAATATAAATGGGGAGAGATATATTGCATGATCTCAAATCAGAGTGTCCCAGAGGCTGGATTAAAGGATTTTCCTATTTATGCCAATATCGAAAGATCAGCCATCATGAAGGTGGCTACTCGACCTGAGCTTTTCCCTTGTTCAGAGGTGATAGGATGGATCCTGCCCAGGGTAGATGTGACAAGGATGATATTGGCTAACATTGAAGGGAAATGTTATACTGCCTATAGCCCAGCCTATGTAGCCATGGCTTATAAGTTGTCGACACCACAGAGCTATTTGACTAAAGGTTGGTTAAAAGACCTCAATCTAGATGTGGTAGAAATAGTAAAAAGGATGATGATTCTAGGTAAGAACTTTCATATGAGGCCTTTAGGGGAGTATAAGACAACAAACCTCCGTACTCCATACAAGTTGATAGCCCTGATGTTAAACAGGATTTTCGGGAGGGAAAATGGGAAGAACTACAAAATAGGTTGGGTACAAGTGATCGTTTTTGTAGCCACTCAAGGTAACATCTTCAATTGGGCAAACATAGTGTCCAAAAACTTGTCACCTTGCATAAGTGCAGCACTGGGAGGAGTCTCCCAGAAGAAAACATAATTTTATATGAGTTCAATCTTGATTTATTGTATTTTATGTATGCATCCATTCCTAGCATTGAAATGCCAATGGGATAAGGACAGATCCCATGTATATGTTTCCTATCAATTGTTGTGGGCTCACAAGTATTACAGTCACTACCACAATATTTGTGAAGATTTTATCATGCCATTGTACACTTTGATTTTCCTGGTTTAGTGTAATTGCATGTCCGAGGAGGCTTTAAAGGTTGTTCAAGATAACAGGCACTATTACTTGACTGAGGAGGGTTTATACTTAAGAATATTTGGTGGATCGAGAACTCCTTCCCTTCTGCCTAATTATTCTACGGATTTTGTTATTCATAAGGAGGTAGTTAGATAGCTATATATTGATGGAGTTGACAACGTCCTATTTGAGCAAAAGAAGGCTATGTATCCTCCAATCCCATTTTATATAGGGAGTTATAAGTTTTCAAAAGTAAAGACTGCAACAAAATTCGTGAAGGAACTAGAGTATTTTCACTTCGGTGAAATAATTTCCATTGAAATGACTCTGAGAATAAAGTTGTTGATTATTGTGCTGTAGTAGGGGTGCATTTTGAATATGCAGATTTTTGGGATAAAGATGAAGAAGTTTTCCAGAATGATTGGAACATGACAACTTTGAGAAGGAGGTTTAAACAAAAGATAACTACTATTGGCGGAAAGGGCAAAGCTGCTGAGCAACTAAAGAAGCAAGACGAGGAGGCTACCAAGAAAAGGCAAGAAGAGGCCCACAAATTATTCTAGGAAGCATAAGAGTGGTTGAGAGCCGAAGAAGAAGAAAAAACAAAAGCAACATAAGAGGTTGAGAAGAGAATGGAAGAAGCCAAGAAAAGAAAAGAAGAAGAAGAAAAAATACAGAGAAATCAGAAAGAAAGTGAGAGATTAATATTAGAAGCTGCTGATAAAGAAAATGAGCATGCAAAAAAAACAACTGAGGAGTTACAACAAAAGGCACAAGAGGAACATGACTATGCTGATCAAGAGCAGACTTAGTCTTATGTCGATCCAGTAGAACACTCTATTCCATCTAGTAGCATAGTAGGAGGAAATCCATTTTCAGCATCAGGAATTGAATTGATTCCTTTTACTCCCACGGAAGTAGATGAAGTGCCTGATCTAAATACTATTTTCTATGACAAAGCCAAAAAGAGGATTATTAAGAGAATGAAGAAGAAGGTGAACACTGGAGGAAAGAGGGGAGTCATGGTGACTGAAAAGACAGTGGTTCACAGTACTGATAAATATTTGAGATTAATGGCAAGGGCTAGTGTAGCCACAACCCTAGCTATTGAAGACAATGTGGACAGAATAATGACGGATTTAGAACAATCCCAGAAGAAGGTTACACAGTTGAAAGAAACCCTGAAAAAGGAAAGAGATGAAAGTCAAAATCTAAAGAGAAAGTACAAAGACATGATTAGTGAAATTGAGGAATCCAAAGCAGAGTTCCAAACCTTACAATCAGACAAATATGCTTTGGTATTATCAACAAGCAATATAGAAAGAGAGTCCAAGGATACCTTGGCAAAGTGTGAAAAAATTCAGCAAAGACATCAGGTCTTGGAAGAGGAAAAAGATAGTCTGGAATCATCAATTGAAGAATTGACTAAGGAGAAAAGAATTCTAGAGAATAAAGTGGAAGAACTAGAGATGCATAAGACCACTACTAAGGGGAAAGCTAAGCTTTATGAGACTCAAGTAGTAGCATTGGAAAATTAGAAAGCTTCATTAAAAGCAGATATGGAGTAGAAAATAGATATTGAGCCATTGAAGAAGCATGCTATCACACTTAGAAGTAAAATTCATTAGATGCAGCTTCAAATGGTAGAAGATATGTTGAAGGTTTAACAGGTAGAAATCAGGCTGGAAGAAATTGTAAGTACAGCTTCTTACTTTTTAGAGAGGACACAAGATATCCTAGAGGTTATACAAGGATGTATGACTTGGTTAGAAACAACCAAGGAACCTCCAGTTGATGCACACATCAAGGACCTAGAGACAGTAAAGCTGGAGTATGAGCTAATTGAATTTGGGAGTAAAGCATCAGAGGAATTGGTAAATGCAGTTTGGAGGACAAAAGGTGTTTGTGCAGAATTCTGCAGAAAAGTTCTCATAACTTACAATTGTTGTCAAACATTTGCTAGGAAAAGGTTAGAAGAATTTCCTGATCATGAAAGGTTTTTGAAACAATTGCAGGAAAGATGGAAAGAGGATGAACAAGGTATTCAGCTGGTCAAAGGATTGGATGAGAAGGTGCTGAAAACTGCAATAGCACAGGTAATAGTTAGCAGTCATTTATTGGAAGATCAACTTCATTTGATTCCAACCAGAGTGGTGAATATAAAATCTCAAGTTTCTAAACATGAGATCACCATTAGATTTCTAGAGCCTTCTAGTTTCGAAACTATAGCAATAGATGCAAATGTTTGGAAGAAATTTATAAATGATCAAGCTAGGCCCACTTAGTTGGATTATTTCAAACGATTAATCAATTATGTAATATTTTGTATTTATCTTTTTTCTAAGTGCATACAATAGAGGACAAGTTTTTTGTAAAGGAAAATTCAAGGGAATCCCAAAGGGCTAAAAGGGACAGCTCAAGAGTTTTGTCGTTTGCATAAATATAGGTGAATTAGATGTAAGAAATGAATTTTTTCATGCTATCTTTTGTAAATGTTATTGTAAGAAGAACTACTTCCTCTTCTAATAAAACATATATATTTTTTGCTGGAGAAGGCACTGTGGAGTCTCAAATGCTTGCCATAGACTGGTTGAATGTGAACTATTTATGTTTTAGCTTGTGCTATGAACTATGAGATCGTTCTAACTTACGAATTATTTCATGTTATGAATGTTTTCCTGTTTATTTCTATGAAAATTCCGTAGCATATCTGAGTAATGAATGTTTTAATTGACATTGAGCTATCTCTTTGTTTATCTTTCTACTTATATCCATGTATTCTGAAATATAATAGATCTCTGTAATATTCTAAATGCATGTGTTACAGTACATTACTCATCATTAATTACAGTATTGCTCCCTAGGGATAGGTTAGATAGAATTAGTTAGCATTAGTATAGTTTGTTCTTTGTTTATGATTTAGAAGCGAAAGAGGTAAGACGAGAGGTAAGAACTTGCGCATCACATTGTGAAACTCTTTGTTATTTCTATCGATTGTACTTAATTAGGAACTTGCATATCATACATAAACATAAAACTAAAAAAAATACACTTAAATGGTGGACCGGACCGCAATCGGTAAAACAAGATTTAACCATTACTTGACCTAAGGTAGCTGGATCATAAACCAGATGGATTCCCCATACCAAAGAATAATGAGCTAATTGAGAACGCTTATTAGGGAGAATCCCTACTGTTGTTTCCTGGGACTTTCCAGGCCTAAACAAGTCCCTATGGAGCCTCTATTGATTCCTCCTGTGTCGTAGAGATGTCTCTATTTTTCATATCGAGTCTATGCTTCCTACATCCAGTCACCATTTTCCTTTATGTTCTTGTTCGAAGGAATTTGAAGCCTGAGTCGACCATTCCTTAGTTGTCTTGACATTGCATGTTGGCCATTCCCTGTACTATTATTGGTTCGTGCACATCTTGTTTGAGTCCTTCCACATTATACAACGTTGTTGAGTACCTCGTGCTAGTTGATGTGGGATGCCTTAATGCCCTCCTTCCAGCAGATTCCATCCCATCGAATTTAGATCATTTCTTCTGGGATAGGAGTCTAGAGTCATTTGAGTGCCTTGAGAATTATAGTCATCAGTGGTAGGTTATCTCACCATCGACAATTTTGGGAATACATCAATGTCCCTTGATCAACGGATTCTTCAAAGTGTTCGACCTCAACACATCTATTCACACTTGTTAGATTACACTCTAGTACCTTGATTCCCATTTTCATTATCGGTGGGTGATCTTGCGTCTGTTAACGGTATACATCAATGACTGGTCATCAGACGATGGACTACTATGTTCGACCTCAACACCTCTATTCACATATTAGGACATGCACTCATAGCGATTTGTGTAGAACACTTTCCAAATTGGTGGCATTCCACATATGCCACCTCCTTGATCGTGCCAGTGTTCATGAGATTTCAGCTCTCATGATTTGATTCTAGTGTATCTCAGATATCTTCAACCATTATGGAGATCTTTATCCATTGTATATCTTCAGCTTCTATGGAGATCTTGATCCATTGTATATCTTCATCATGAGGATTCTTATCTATTATATATTGTACGTGGCGATGACCACACATGTCACATTTTGTATATCATCCCTATTCATGGCCATTGTACTCTTATGTATTCGGGACTGCTATATGTATTTGTAGTCATATGCAAAGATTGATTATTGTACTGTACTGAGGGATGGCTGGTTCTTCCACCTGGTTCTTCATCACTCCACTTCTGGGATGGATTTATAATGTATTTCGGCCATCATGTTACCCCTCTGACCTCACACATTAGGGGGCATTTGTTATACCTGATTTTACCACACGTGGTTGATCACATGTTTATGGACTTCCCTGTCCCTCTACAAACTCTTTGGATCCCGTGGACCAATATTATACTTTGATGTTTCCAAGTTCATCCCTAAAAACACCTGTTTATTGTTGTGCGCAACTTTTAATCCCATACTCGCATATATACACAGATATTGACCTCAAACCCGCATACATCAGGATGTGTGCATAAGTCCAAATATTTTTGGAGTTTTCCTTGATGTGTGTCCGAATGACTTGTCTCTTGTCCTTCCATATCGGTGATGATTTTAAGGAACCATACTTATTTAAAAGTGTATAAATGTTGGCGAATATTACCAATTCTTAAAACAACAACTATAAAATGATTGGCAATATTTTTCAAAAAATATTTTAATTTCCAAGGACTTTATATCGTTTATATAATAATTTGGCGATTTTTAGGGTGAAAAAATTTTACCCCATCAAAATTGGGTGAAACGGGGCTTCAAAAAATGAAAAATGGCGAATCTTTTTTGGGAGAAAAACATGGAAAAATAGCCCACTGGGCTAAAATTCGCCCCTAAAATCATCCCTGTTCCATATGCCTTGAGATCACTCGGATTTGACCCTCCGTTACCTCTTTGGAGTTCTATATAAGGAACCCCTTCGATACATTGAAGGAGAGGAATTGAAGAGCAAGAAAACTATAGTCCATTGTTGTCGTAGCTTGCTTATACTTGAGTCTACATCCCTTTGTCCCTTTGGAGCACTTTGTGTTCTTCCCAAGCTTTCATTTTCTTGTGAGCTTTCTATCGAGAGATGGAGGATTGAGGTGGTGGAGGCCCTGGTGGAGGAATCAGTTTCTTTGGTTCGCAGATGTGCCGACAGAGGTTGTCACTTGTGTAATCTCTAATTTGATTAATATAAATATATTTTACTATCCAATAATGTGCATTTAAATGAATATTGAATCCATGGATGTGTTTAATTGCTTATACGTTGTTTATTATATATGCTAGAGTAGATATAACACCATATTATATAGCATGCTTGTCTTGTTTGTTGTTGTTGAGAGAAAATTGCTAACACAAGTGGGATTGGAAAAATCTCAATGGAGATCTACTTCAACCATCCGAAATAAGGTATGATTCGAGATACTTTAGTGTTAGATGTTTGGTTTCTCTTGCATATTGGGAAGGGATTGATTTTTGTGGTTTATCCGTCTGTTGTGGTACACCCCAAGCCATAGGAAGTTTCTCTTCATAACATAATTGGCGACCATACTGGGGAGGGGACCTTCCCCTGAGTGTCATTATCCTGCACATGTTGTCCTTGCCTTGAGCATAGGTATGTTCTATTGCTTGGAACTAGCTTGTTTGACCCCTTACACTCATCTCCTCCTAGATTTGTAACTATAAAGCACTTTTATTATTTTTCAAGCTTTTCAAAAATATTTGAAAAATTCTAAAAAAAAATCAAAAAACCAAAAAGACGGACAGGAAAAGATGTTATATTTGGCAGCAGTTGAGTCGTGTCGCCTTCGAACAGAGCACTATATATCACATCCGTTGGTTGGGTTAGTAGTTTGACATTAGGAGCCGTACTCGTTTCTCTGAGTTTATCTCCACCGACTGGTTAAGCTTCCAGTCCCTATGGAGCCTCTATTGATGCCTCGTGTGTCGCAGAGATGTCCCAGTTTTGCATATCGAGTCTATGCTTCCTACATTCAGTCACCATTTTCCTTTATGCTCTTGTTCGAAGGAAGTTGAAGCCTGAGTCAGCCATTCCTTAGTTGTCTTAACTTTGCATGTCGACCATTCTTGGTACTATTACTGGTTCGTGCACATATTGTTTGAGTCCTTCCACATTATACAATGTTGCTGAGTACCTCGTGTTGGTTGATGGGGGATGCCTTAATGCCCTCCTTCCAGTGGATTCCATCCCATCAAATTCAGATCATTTATTATGGGATAGGAGTCTAGAGTCATTTGAGTTCCTTGAGACTTACAGTCATCATTGGTAGGTTCTCTCGCCATCGACAGTTTTGGGAATACATCAATGTCCCCTGATCGATGGATTCTTCCAAGTGTTCAACCTCAACACATATATTCACACTTGTTAGATTGCACTCTAGTACCTTGATTCCCATTTTCATTATGAGTGGGTGATCTCGTGTCTGTTGATGGTATACATTAATGACCGGTAATCAAACGATGGACTACTATGTTCGACCTCGACACCTCTATTCACATAGTAGGACATGTAATCGTAGCAATTTGTGTAGAAGAATTTCTAGATTGGTGGAATTCCACATATGCTACCTCCTTGATCGTGCCAATGTTCATGAGATTTCAGCTCTCGTGATTTGATTCCAATGTATGTCAAATATCTTCAGCCATTATGGAGATCTTGATCCATTGTATATCTTCAGCTTCTATGGATATCTTGATCCATTGTATATCTTCATCATGAGGATTCTGATCTATTATATATTGTACATGGTGATGAACACACATGTCACATTTTGTATATCATGCCTATTTATGGCCATTTTACTCTTATGTATTTGAGACTGCTATATGTATTTGCAGTCATATGCAGAGATTTATTATTGCACTATACTGAGGGATGGATGGATGGTTCTTCCACCTGTTTCTTCATCAATACACTTCTGGGATGAATTTATAATGTATTTTGGCCATCATGTTACCCCTCTGACGTCACACATTAGGGGGCATCTGTTATAGTTGATTTTACCACATGTGGTTGATCACATGTTTATGGCCTTCCCTGTTCCTCTGCAGACTCTTTGGACCCCATGGAAGAATATTATACTTTGATGTTTCCAATTTCATCCCTTAAAACACCTATTTATTGATGTACATGACTTTTAATTTGATACTCGCGTATATATGTAGATATTGACCTCAAACACGCGTACATTGGGATGTGTGCATAAGTCCAAATATTTTTGGAGTTTTCCTTGATGTGTGTCTGAACCACTTGTCTCTTGGCCTTCCATATGCCTCGAGATCACTCGTATTTGACCCTCCATTACCCCTTTGGAGTGATATATAAGGAACCCATTGGATACATTGAAGGAGAGGAATTGAAGAGCAAGAAAACTATAGTCGATTGTTGTCGTAGCTTGCTTATACTTGAGTCTGCATCCCTTTGTCCCTTTGGAGCAATTTGTGTTCTTCCCAAGCTTGCCTTTGCTTGTGAGATTGCTATCGAGAGATGGAGGATTGAGGTGGTGCAGGCTCAAGTGGAGGACTCAGTTTCTCTAGTTCGTAGAAATGCCAACAGAGGTTGTCACTTGTGTAATCTCTTATTTGATTAATAGAAATATATCTTCCTGTCCAATAATGTGCATTTAAATGAATATTGAATCCATGGATGTGTTTAATTTCTTATACATTGTTGATTATATATGCTATAGTAGATCTCACACCATATTATATAGCATGCTTGTCTTGTTTGCTGTTGTTGAGAGCAAATTGCTAACACAAGCGGGATTGGAAAAAGCTCAACAGGGATCTACTTCAACCGTCAGGAATAAGGTATGATTCGATATCTTGTAGTGTTATATGTTTGGTTTCTCTTGCATATTGGGAAGCGATTGATTTCTACGGTTTATCTGTCTGTTGTGGTACACCCCAAGCCATAGGAAGTTTCTCTCCATAACAGTAAGGAAGAGATATAAATTTTGCATATAAATAAATATAAGTGATTGTTCTATTGTTTACTGACCCAAGAACCAACCAACCCCTTAATATAAGGAAGAGGCATATTTGCATGGATTAATGAAAATTCTAGTTGTGGAAATATCAATGGATGGATAGGTGTTTAATGGCCTTTGACAAATCTCCTTTCAATAATGGGGAGGTTCCATTATATTTTCGTCATAAATTATGGGCCAAGTTTATTATGGGTCCCCATGTCATTTTTTTTTGCATTGGCGAATTCTAGGGGATTAATTTGATCATGATAAAGAAAGGTCCAAGCGTAAAGAATTAAGAGGTAAACCCACTCCTAAGTATATGACTAAACCCATACCCAACTACCTCAAATTGGAGATAAGATTCGTGCCACTAATACATGAGCACTCTCTAGGGAATCATTGTCATCTAAGTTAAATGTGGGTGCCGTTAAGAAGTCTTGGAATCCTATAGGGTCTTGGGTCCATGACCATAGTTGCAGGAGGGAAAAAAAACATTATGGACTAATCTTATTATGATTAAGTGTCATAAACAAGCTAGCAATCCACCAAAAAGGGGCATGGATGGTTCATGGGGCCTTGACCATCATCAAAGGATGAAACATGTGGCTTACATTATTATTCATGAAGCTTCTCAAGCTCAATGTTCTTGAAGAATTACTAGAAGAAATGTATACATGGGATTATAGGGGGTTCTTGGCCGTTGAGTAGGATATAGCATCATAAGTAGGTTCTGTTCACTATAAATGTGTGTTGACGCAAAAACATGGTTGTGGGAGGAGGGGGGAGGGATTAAGACTTAATTGAATATTATTTAGCTCAATCACCATGAAAAACACCTAAAACCCATAATATGAGTCCTCTTTAGGGAGTATTTGACATACGAGTTGAATTTGGATGCCAATATGAGGTCTTCGGTATAATGGATGGGTGTTAGGTTTGTGACCATAGTTGGGGGAGGGAAACAATAGCCTATATCACTAAAACTTGCTTCTCGAGTTCAATCATCATGTAAAATTCCTTGAACCACCATATTTAACATAATTTGGCAACCAATCACCTATAAGGGTGCTATATGAACCATGACTAGGCTAGTTGTGGACCAAGAGTGTGTCTGGAGGTCTAACCTAGGTCATAGGAAGAGAATAACAAGAAATTTTACTTAAATGAATCTTTTCATACATAATCACCATGAACAATACCTTTAAACCACAAATATTATTAAGATATAGTGTTGAATTCATCCTCAAACAACCACACAAGAACTTGGTATGATGTCTATGGCCTACTAGAGGGAATAAGACACAATGATTAAACCAAAACTCATGCCCTGAAAAAGAATGTGTATAGGTCCACACCAATAATAATTCTCAAGGCCATGGTTGAGGTTTTTTATCATCTAAGTGGGATAAAGGTGACATTAGTAGGTTTTGTGCACTAGAAATGGCCTCAATTTCTAAACACGGCCAGGGGGGATAATGTTAAGATTTCATATGCTAGACTAGATTCAATAGTATTCGATTCAAAATAATATGAGAAACATATCAAGAATAACTAATAGAAACAAAATCACAAGATAGACAAAACATTTATCCTGAGAAACCCTCAAGGGGAAGAAAACCCAACAAAAATTCCTCTGTATAATATGTATAAAAGACAACCCCAAAAATAGGTGTTCTCCTCCTTATGTTTTGTCTCTCTCTCTCCCCTATGCGCTACTCAAGTGAGTGAGTCCATGTTCAAATAAGAACCACAACTCCTTTATTTATACACAATGAGTCAACTGACTTTTACCCTAGACAAGTTGGCCCCACTAAAATTTCTGGGCCGACTTCACCTAGGAAGACTCAGAACAATATATAATATTATTTATTAGGGTGCTAAAGACCCGACACTAGTGGAGGATTTACCTCACTACTCTATGATGACCAAATATAATAGTAACACCTCGCTTGAGGAAAAATAACATCTCCCTTGGGTTACATCAGTAAAATAAATTTAGAATATCCTTTGAAGTTACAATATTTTAATACTCCCCCTTAAAAAGAAGGTTATTCTACTGACAACATAACCACAGACTATAGGAGAACATAGAGACAATAATTACAATAGTACATTTAGGTATTACAACTATACATCATAGGAAGTTTTCTCAATCAATAACTAGAACAATTACTCTTCATCTTCTGCATCACATGATCACTTGATCCTTTTGCAGCAATGCTTCTATCTTTCGATCCTTCGTAGCAACACTTCGATCTTCTTGATCCTTTGCAACAAAACTTTTATCTTCTCGATCCTTTATAGTAGCACTTCGATCTTTTTGATCCTTTGCAACAACACTTCGATCTTCTCGATCCTTTACAACAACAATTTGATCTTCTGTAGTAGTCTTTCGATGTTCTTAACCCTTGTAGTAGCACTTCCATCCTTTCAACTCTTTTATAGTAGTACTTCAATCCTTTTGATCCTTTGTGGCTGTACTTCGATCTACTTGACCTTTTTCTACTGAACTTCGATCTACTTAATCCTTTTCCTCCATGCTACCTACAGTACACATGATCCATTTGGGGGATGATCAATCTTGATCACAATAGGACCTGAGTCCAAGGACAATGAAATCCTCCATCATCATGAGCCGTGAAATCGATCAACTGAATCATCTACAATTAAATGTAGATCTTGACCGCACCCAGTATCGACCCTATCATCTGTGAGGACTCATCATAGACCTTCCATACCACATAGGTTAGGACCACTCCCAAGTGAGTGTTATACTACGGTATCTACACTTAAGTGTAGGAATACTCTTCCAAGCAAGAGTATTGTCTACAGAGCATATCTAACCGCATACAAAATGTCGACCCATCGTAGAAAATCCATACCACACAGGTTAGGACCAATCCCGAGTGAGTGTTATACTACGACGTCTGTGAGGACTCCTCATAGAGCATCCATACCACTAAGGTTAGGGACACTCCTAAGCAAGTGTTATTCTATGGCATATACATATGAGTGTAGGCATACTCTCCATACAAGAGTATAGTATGCAAGGTAGACCTCGACTGCATACACAATGTTAGTCCTGTCGTCCGTAAGGACTCATTGTAGAGAATCCATACCACAAAGATTAGAAACACTCCTGAGTGAGTGTTATTCTATGGTATCCACAACTGAATTTGGGTACTCTCCATGTGAGAGTAACATATGTAGGGCCATCATTAGCTATTAAGGACCACTCTCATGAACAGAGTGTTATACCTGCCATCCTCAAGAGAGGATACTATCGTCCACAAGTAAATGTGGTACTCTCCATATGAGAGTAGCATCTGCAGGGCCATTTTTAGTTAGTAAGGACCACTCTCATGAACAGAGTGTTATACCTTCCATCCTCAATAGATGATACTATCATCCACAAGTAAATGTGGGTACTCTCCATCCAAGGGTAGCATCTGCAGGGCCATCCTTAGCTAGTAAGGACCACTCTCATGAACAGAGTGTTATACCTTCCATCCTCAAGAGAGGATACTTTCATCCACAAATAAATGTTAGACCATCATCATCATTGTCATCCATCATCAATGTTAGTCTCATCATTACTCCCCATGTCCTAGGAAGTTCCATATTATCAACCTACTCCCCCTTTGTCCGAGGGGGGTTCATGTCTTCGACCTGATCTTCCTTTTCAAAGAAGGTCCATATCTTCATCATCTGTAGTACCATCACTATTCCTCCTTACGAGGAAAGTCCTTTCAAACTACACCAAGCTTGTCATGGAAATATTCAAACTTCACTCAAGATAGAGGCTTGGTCAGTACATCAACAACTTACTCATTGGTACTCACATACTGGACCTTGATTTCTCCCTTTTGTACCATATCCCTCATATAAAAATACTAAATTTCTATATGCTTCGATTTGTCATGGAACACCGGTTTCTCTGTCATCTTTATGCAACTCTGGTTGTCAGAAAGAATTACTGTGATGTCCAACTCCATGTAAAATAATCTTGACATCAGCTTCTGAAGCCATATCACTTCACAACAAGCGGAGTAAGCTACAATGTACTCTACTTTAGATGTACTAAGAGAAACACTGTACTGTTTCTTACTAAACCATGAGATCATGGCTAATCCCATAAAATAACATCCACCTGAGGTGCTATTTCTGTCCACGACACTTCTTGCCCAATCTGAATCCATATATCCATACGATTTGTAGTCATGATCTCTCCCATAGTACAATCCCAAATCAATCGTACCTTTTAGGTACCTCATCACATGCTTTGCAACTATCATGTGAACCCATCTAGGTTTAACTAGATACTGACTCAAGGTGTTCACATCAAAGCATATATCTGTCCTTGTGTTTGTCAGATACATTAATGACCCAATAATATATCTATAGTGGATCATGCCCACTAGCTCGGATGTCTCATCAGAAAACAACTTCAATTTGGTGTCCATGGGTGTGGCCATGGATTTACAATCCAACATATCAAATTTTTTCAATATTTCTACTGCATATTTTCCCAAATTCAGAAAGATTCCTTCTGGGCTCTACCACACTTCCTCTAGGAAATAATGCATCAAACTAAGATATTTAATCTCGAATTCTTCAACTATATTCTCCTTGCAATCCTTGATATGTTTCTCATTTCCAGTAAAAAATATATCATCCACATACAACAATAGTATGACTGGTTCATCATCCATAATCTTCATGTAAATATTAGGATCAACTTTACTCTTGGTAAATCCCATGCTTGTCAAGAAGCTATCTATTATTCCATACCAAGCTCTGGGAGCTTGCTTCAATCCATACAAATCCTTTTTCAACTTGCATACATGAGTCACTTTGTCTTCGACTTCAAATCCTTGTGGTTGTTCAATGTAAATCTCTTCCTCAATCACACTGCTAAGGAAGGCTGTCTTTACATCCATCTGGTATAAATCCCACTTCATCATGGAGGCAAGTACCATGATAGTTCTGATGGAAGTGCACCTTGCTACTGGAGAAAATGTCTCTTCATAATCGATCCCCTCTTTCTGAGAGAATCCCCTAGACACAGATCTTGCTTTGTACTTTTCAATACTTCCATCAGCAGCATGTTTTATCTTGTAGATCCATTTTGAAGATACCACACTCTTGTTTTCTGGTTTGGGAAATATCCCAAACATCATTCTTCATGATTGACTAGTATTCTTCTGTTATTGCTTCAACCCATTCTTTCTTCTATGCAGCTTCCTCATAGCTGGTGGGTTCTTGATCTACATGATCACACATCAAAGCTACATAACTAGAATATGGCTTTGATATTTTGCTGGTCCGTGTGGAGCCTTCTGGTGCTCCATATCTTTTTGCTTCTTATATGATTTCTCTTACCCAAGCAGGTTTTCTCTTTTGAGATATATCCATAGTAGGGGGCTCTTGAGGCTCTAGCATGTCATAATATTCTTATGCTACTATTTCAGGAGATGGTTCCACTTCTTTTCTTTTGGTAGGTACATCCTCTTCATGTACTTCTTCAAGATGACACCTTCTAGACTTCTTAAGAGTTGTCTCTTCATCAAATGTTACATCCCTACTAATCTCGATATGATGGAATCTTGAAATGTATATCTTGAAGGATTTGGAGACTTCACATTATCCTACAAATATTCTCTTCTTTGCAGAAGGATCCAATTCGGTTCTCTTCTCTTTCGGAATATGCACATATATTGGGAAACCAAATATCTTGAGATGGCTTACTTTAGGTTTCTTTCCGGTATACATCTCTTCAAGAGTCTTGAATCCAAGAGCACTATGAGATAATCTATTTTTCAGATATACGACTATTCTTACTACTTCAACCCCATAGGTGCATAGGGAGGTCTTGGTCATGAATGATGGTCTTCACTGCTTCCATGATAGTTCTATTCTTTCTTTTTGCAACACCATTTTGTTGGGGATTATAGGGAGTGGTTAGTTCCCTCTTGATTCCTACCTCCTTACATAATGCTTCAAATTCCTTTGAAGTGTATTCTCCACCATTATCTGATCTCAATGTCTTGATTCTCTTTTTTGAGTGCTTCTCTATCAAGGCTTTGAATTCCTTGAATTCCTTGAATTTACACTTCACTCTTATTCTTCAAGAAGTATATCCAAGTATTTCTTGAATAGTCATCAATAAATGTGACATAGTACTCATATCCACTCAAGGATATGGAGGGAATAGGACCACATACATTAGAATGGATCAGCTCCAATGTACCTTTGGTCTTTGTTTCACTCTTCAGAAAGGGATTCTTGATGTTGTTTCCCTTTGCATATCCCTTGCAGTTTCCCTCATGTTCGATCTTTAGATCTAGTAACCCTGTTACCACCTTGCGCACATAGGGAAATGCTTTGTAGTTGATGTGAGAAAGTATGCTATGCCACAGTTCACTTGAGCTGGTAGTCTCATGGACAAGGGCTATCTTTGGATATCCTTTGAGTTTGTACAATCCTCGTCCTTCTTCTCCAATGACTACAACATATTTAAGTGTCTTTCCTTTGGACCACATAAGTACTTGTCCATATATAAAAGCAACTCTATATCCCTTCTTATCTAGAGATGATATGGAATGTAGGTTCTTTTTCAAACCTGGTACATACAGTACTTCCTTTATTTTCATGGAAGTCCCAGAGTCAAGCTTGTATCTTGATTCTCCAATACCTTTGATGAGATATTGATAGTCATCTCCCAATGATACCTTCTGGGGAGAGTTATTTTCTTCAAGTCTTGATAGAGTTCTCTTCTTTCCTGTCATGTTCTTAGAGGCACCACTATCAATAAGCCATGTATCTTCTCTAGGTGTTACAGACCCAAAGAGTGCAGAGAATACAATATATTCTTCTACATCTTCACCTCTAGTTTTATTTCGAGGTCTTTCTTCATCCTCATCTTCAGCTAGATGAGCATGATGTATTTTTTTGTTGTTCTCCTTCTTTGGTAATGGACATTCTCTAGCAAGATTTCCTATCTTATGACAGTTGTAGCATTGATACTTTGAGTAATCCTTCTTCTTCTTCTTCTGGAATTTCTTCTTTGAAGGCTTATGATTACTCTTTTCGAATTTTGATTGTTTTCTTCCTTTAGTATGGGTACCTAGGGTCTGATCATCTTCTCTGAGGAGAGATTCTCTATTGGCTACCCTAGCTTCTTTTTGTATGCAATCTTCCCATAATATGTCAAACTTCATACTTTCTTTTCTGGCACACAGAGTCTGAATGAATGAGTCCTAAGGTCTATTGAGACCATTGAGAGAAGTCATAACTAGTTCATCCTCATCAAGGGTATCTCCAATAGCACTTAGTTTCTCTTTGAACTAGGAGACCCTTGTGAAGTAATCTTGAATAGATTCTCCTTTGCTCATATTAATGCCCTTCAATTGAGCTCTCAGATTCATATTTATGTTTCCCTCATACATTCTGGAAAGTGCACCATACATTTTCTTCGGTGTCTTCTTAGATGACACTTGAGGGATCAAACGATCCTTAATAGATTCAACAATGATCCTCATTGCCTTGATTAGGTCTTATTCATGCTTCTCCTTAGCTTCATCTTCTCCAGGTTCTGCAATCTCATCATTGATGTACTTCTCAAGACCATTCTCTTTCAAAATGAGGCCAATCATATACTTCCAAGGTAGGAAGTTTTCTAGGCCTTCCAATTTGTCCTCAAGCTTAGTGCTTGGGGCCATCCTGTCCAGTATGTCACTAAAAAATGAAATTGATCAAAATAGGAGGCTGAACTTACCAGTAGATGTGCTTGAGGGAGTCGAGTTGGTTGACCCAACTTCTTTTTTGGAGATCCCAAATATCCAGTCTTCAAATCCTACTTGCGATGTTCCAGCACTATAGAAATTCTGGTTGTGTTTCACTGCAGTTTTTTGGTTCCCTGCCAAACTAGGGTTTGGATTTCTTGAAGATCCATCCACCCAAAAATTTCGATGTAGGGCTCAATATATGTGCTCTAGGAGGGTGCAACTTTCTATGCAATAAGATCTTCAAAACTCCAACTTTTGTAGAAACCTTAATTTCTTTCGGAGAGGGAGGAGAGGTAATTTCACCTTGTGAAACCTACTCTAATAAGGTTAGATCTGATATCATGTTAAGATTTCATATGGTAGACTAGATTCAATAGTATTCAATTCAAAATCATAGCATCAACATATCAAGAATCATTGATAGAAACAAAATCACAAGATAGACACAACATTTATCCTGGGAAACCCTCAAGGGGAAGAAAACCCAACAAAAATTCCTCTGTATAAGATGTATAAAAGACAACCCCAAAAAACATGTGTTCTCCACCTTCTGTCATCTCTCTCTCTCTCTCTCTCTCTCTCTCTCTCTCTCTCTCTCTCTCTCTCTCCTATACGCTACTCAAGTGAGTGATTCTGTGTTCAAATAAGAACCAAAGCTCCTCTATTTATACATAATGATTCAACTAAATTTTACCCTAGACAAGTCAGCCCCACTAAATTGTTTGGGCCGACTTCACCTAGGAAGCCTCAAAACAATATATTATATTATTTATTAGGGTGTTAAAGACCCGAAACAAGTGGAGGCTTTACCTCATGACTCTATGATGACCAAATACAATAGTAACACCCCGCCTGAGGAATAATAACATCTCCCTTGGGTTACATCAGTAAAATACATTTAGAATATCTTTGAAGTTACAATATTTCAACAGATAAGGGGATCAAGACCTAAATGAAATTTATAAAGCTCAAGCATTATGGGTTGAGGGGGAAAAATTTGAGCCTTGGGCCCTAAATTCTATTTCTTGGGCTCAAACACCATTACAACACTTCTAAACCACAACAAAAGCCTCTCTAGGGGGTATTTGGAATCAATGTTGAATATGGATGTCATTAGGAGGTTTTACATATTTATTATGGGTTGTAGAGTCTTAAACATGGTAAGGAGAAGAAAATAAGAGCCTCGGGATATGTTGAATCCTCTTGGGATCAATAAGATTGAAAAATACTTCCAACCAATGCATGAGTCCTCTATATGGGGTTTTTGCAAGATTTTGAGTCGACATAGGAATAATTAGGATCCATTTTGTGTGGTATATGCACTAGAAATGGGTCTATATGACTAAATACTGTCAAGGGGGTAAACAAGGGACCCAATCCTTAAGTGAACCTTCTATAGCCCAAGCACCATGAACAAAAATAAACATAGTGACATGAGCCCTCATTAGGGATTCATTACCGCATGATTTGGAAATGGGTTTCATCAAAACACCATTAATATGTTTTATGCATGCAAATGGGTCTTGAGGACTTGGGCATAGTTGTGATAGGGAAAAAATAGCCTCGTACCCTTAATAGAATTTGTCTCCAATGGACATAACGATGATAATATTTCTTGTACCATTGACACCATTTCCTTCTTTCAAAATCTAAGTACAAAACCCCAATTTTTAACTTATGTAGGTCATCCTTAATACCATAGAGAAAAAAATAATGTTCCATTTGGTTAACCAACCTAAAGTATCCGAGCCATCAAATTTGCACATGTTAATCTTCAGAAAGCGGTGCCATGAATTTTTATCCTCAAAGTAGTGAGGCTATGTTGCTAGGAAATATCCCAAACATCATTCTTCATGATTGACTAGTATTCTTCTGTTATTGCTTCAACCCATTCTTTCTTCTATGCAGCTTCCTCATAGTTGGTGGGTTCTTGATCTACATGATCACACATCAAAGCTACATAACTAGAATATGGCTTTGATATTTTGCTGGTCCGTGTGGAGCCTTCTGGTGCTCCATATCTTTTTGCTTCTTATATGATTTCTCTTACCCAAGCAGGTTTTCTCTTTTGAGATATATCCATAGTAGGGGGCTCTTGAGGCTCTAGCATGTCATAATCTTCTTATGCTACTATTTCAGGAGATGGTTCAACTTCTTTTCTTTTGGGAGGTACATCCTCTTCATGTACTTCTTCAAGATGACACCTTCTAGACTTCTTAAGAGTTGTCTCTTCATCAAATGTTACATCCCTACTAATCTCGATATGATGGAATCTTGAAATGTATATCTTGAAGGATTTGGAGACTTCACATTATCCTACAAATATTCTCTTCTTTACAGAAGGATCCAATTCGGTTCTCTTCTCTTTCGGAATATGCACATATATTGGGCAACCAAATATCTTGAGATGGCTTACTTTAGGTTTCTTTCCAGTATACATCTCTTCAAGAGTCTTGAATCCAAGAGCACTATGAGATAATCTATTTTTCAGATATACGACTATTCTTACTGCTTCAACCCCATAGGTGCATAGGGAGGTCTTGGTCATGAATGATGGTCTTCACTGCTTCCATGATAGTTCTATTCTTTCTTTTTACAACACCATTTTGTTGGGGATTATAGGGAGTGGTTAGTTCCCTCTTGATTCCTACCTCCTTACATAATGCTTCAAATTCCTTTGAAGTGTATTCTCCACCATTATCTGATCTCAGTGTCTTGATTCTCTTTTTTGAGTGCTTCTCTATCAAAGCTTTGAATTCCTTGAATTCCTTGAATTTACACTTCACTCTTATTCTTCAAGAAGTATATCCAAGTCTTTCTTGAATAGTCATCAATAAATGTGACATAGTACTCATATCCACTCAAGGATATGGAGGGCATAGGACCACATACATTAGAATGGATCAGCTCCAATGTACCTTTGGTCTTTGTTTCACTCTTTAGAAAGGGATTATTGATGTTGTTTCCCTTTGCATATCCCTTGCAGTTTCCCTCATGTTTGATCTTTAGATCTAGTAACCCTGTTACCACCTTGCGCACATAGGGAAATGCTTTGTAGTTGATGTGAGAAAGTATTCTATGCCACAGTTCACTTAAGCTGGTAGTCTCATGGACAAGGGCTATCTTTGGATATCCTTTGAGTTTGTACAGTCCTCCTCCTTCTTCTCCAATGACTACAACATCTTTAAGTGTCTTTCCTTTGGACCACATAAGTACTTGTCCATATATAAAAGCAACTCTATATCCCTTCTTATCTAGAGATGATATGGAATGTAGGTTCTTTTTCAAACCTGGTACATACAGTACTTCCTTCATTTTCATGGAAGTCCCAGAGTCAAGCTTGTATCTTGATTCTCCAATACCTTTGATGAGATATTGATAGTCATCTCCCAATGATACCTTCTGGGGAGAGTTATTTTCTTCAAGTCTTGATAGAGTTGTCTTCTTTCCTGTCATGTTCTTAGAGGCACCACTATCAATAAGCCATGTATCTTCTCTAGGTGTTACAGATCCAGAGAGTGCAGAGAATACAATATATTCTTCTACATCTTCACCTCTAGTTTTCTTTCGAGGTCTTTCTTCATCCTCATCTTTAGCTAGATGAGCATGATGTATTTTTTTGTTGTTCTTCTTCTTTGGTAATGGACATTCTCTAGCAAGATTTCCTATCTTATGACAGTTGTAGCATTGATACTTTGAGTAATCCTTCTTCTTCTTCTAGAATTTCTTCTTTGAAGGCTTATGATTACTCTTTTTGAAGTTTGATTGTTTTCTTCCTTTAGTATGGGTACCTAGGGTCTGATCATCTTCTCTGAGGAGAGATTCTCTATTGGCTACCCTAGCTTCTTTTTGTATGCAATCTTCCCATACTATGTCAAACTTCATACTTTCTTTTCTGGCACACAGAGTCTGAATGAATGAGTCCTAAGGTCTATTGAGACCATTGAGAGAAGTCATAACTAGTTCATCCTCATCAAGGGTATCTCCAATAGCACTTAGTTTCTCTTTGAACTATGAGACCCTTGTGAAGTAATCTTGAATAGATTCTCCTTCGCTCATATTAATGCCCTTCAATTGAGCTCTCAGATTCATATTTATGTTTCCCTCATACATTCTGGAAAGTGCACCATACATTTTCTTCGGTGTCTTCTTAGATAACACTTGAGGGATCAAATGATCCTTAATAGATTCAACAATGATCCTCATTGCCTTGATTAGGTCTTATTCATGCTTCTCCTTAGCTTCATCTTCTCCAGGTTCTGCAATCTCATCATTGATGTAATTCTCAAGACCATTCTCTTTCAAAATGAGGCCAATCATATACTTCCAAGGTAGGAAGTTTTCTAGGCCTTCCAATTTGTCCTCAAGCTTAGTGCTTGGGGCCATCCTGTCCAGTACGTCACTAAAAAATGAAATTTATCAAAATAGGAGGCTGACCTTACTAGTAGATGCGCTTGAGGGAGTCGAGTTGGTTGACCCAAATTATTTTTTGGAGATCCCCAATATCCAGTCTTCAAATCCTACTTGCGATGTTCCAGCACTATAGAAATTCTGGTTGTGTTTCACTGCAGTTTTTTGGTTCCCTGCCAAACTAGGGTTTGGATTTCCTGAAGATCCATCCACCCAAAAATTTCGATGTAGGGCTCAATATATGTGCTCTAGGAGGGTGCAACTTTCTATGCAATAAGATCTTCAAAACTCCAACTTTTGTAGAAACCTTAATTTCTTTTGGAGAGGGAGGAGAGATAATTTCACATTGTGAAAGCTGCTCTAATAAGGTTAGATCTGATATCATGTTAAGATTTCATATGGTAGACTAGATTCAATAGTATTCAATTCAAAATCATAGCATCAACATATCAAGAATCACTGATAGAAACACAATCACAAGATAGACACAATATTTATCCTGGGAAACCCTCAAGGGGAAGAAAACCCAACAAAAATTCCTCTGTATAAGATGTATAAAAGACAACCCCAAAAACATGTGTTCTCCACCTTCTGTCATCTCTCTCTCTCTCTCTCTCTCTCTCTCTCTCTCTCTCTCTCTCCCCTATGCGCTACTCAAGTGAGTGATTTTGTGTTCAAATAAGAACCAAAGCTCCTCTATTTATACATAATGATTCAACTAAATTTTACCCTAGACAAGTCAGCCCCACTAAATTGTTTGGGCCGACTTCACCTAGGAAGCCTCAAAACAATATATTATATTATTTATTAGGGTGTTAAAGACCCGAACAAGTGGAGGCTTTACCTCATGACTCTATGATGACCAAATACAATAGTAACACCCCGCCTGAGGAATAATAACATCTCCCTTGGGTTACATCAGTAAAATACATTTAGAATATCTTTGAAGTTACAATATTTCAACAGATAAGGGGATCAAGACCTAAATCAAATTTATAAAGCTCAAGCATTATGGGTTGAGGGGGAAAAATTTGGGCCTTGGGCCCTAAATTCTATTTCTTGGGCTCAAACACCATTACAACACTTCTAAACCACAACAAAAGCCTCTCTAGGGGATATTTGGAATCAATGTTGAATATGGATGTCATTAGGAGGTTTTACATATTTATTATGGGTTGTAGAGTCTTAAACATGGTAAGGAGAAGAAAATAAGAGCCTCGGGATATGTTGAATCCTCTTGGGATCAATAAGATTGAAAAATACTTCCAACCAATGCATGAGTCCTCTATATGGGTTTTTTGCAAGATTTTGAGTCGACATAGGAATAATTAGGATCCATTTTGTGTGGTCTATGCACTAGAAATGGGTCTATATGACTAAATAATTTCAAGGGGGTAAACAGGGGACCCAATCCTTAAGTGAACCTTCTATAGCCCAAGCACCATGAACAAAAATAAACATAGTGACATGAGCCCTCATTAGGGATTCATTACCGCATGATTTGGAAATGGGTTTCATCAAAACACCACTAATATGTTTTATGCATGCAAATGGGTCTTGAGGACCCGGGCATAGTTGTGATAGGGAAAAAATAGCCTCGTACCCTTAATAGAAGTTGTCTCCAATGGACATAACGATGATAATATTTCTTGTACCATTGACACCATTTCCTTCTTTCAAAATCTAAGTACAAAACCCCAATTTTTAACTTATGTAGGTCATCCTTAATACCATAGAGAAAAAAATAATGTTCCATTTGGTTAACCAACCTAAAGTATCTGAGCCATCAAATTTGCACATGTTAATCTTCAGAAAGCGGTGCCATGAATTTTTATCCTCAAAGTAGTGAGGCTATGTTGCTAGGAAAACAGTGTGAGAGCCTCGTTCTTTAGTTCTAAATGGTTCATAGATGGGATCCTCTTGTTTTGAAGAAAATCCAGTGTGTTGAGCAATAGCACAAATCACTAGCTTGTTGTTTTCCCTATTGCTTGTGATTCAATCCACTAACTTCATTAACACTATAAACATGAATTACAATATTTTCATGTCATCTTAAAGGTCTTGGATGTTTTCTTGATTTGTTGCCTCCATGTCATTAAGGTTACTCTGGTTCTTTAGTTTCCTTGGTTTCTTTAGTTTTGGGTGTGTGCCATTGGAGATAAAAGGTATGTGTTGAGAACACATAAAAAGGTTTATTAGAGATGTTTACAAAAATAATCAACATGATGGAATGATTCTTTTGCAATAGGTCACAAATAAGGATGTCCAAGACCACCCAAAAAGGGTGGTTAGAGATAATATGAAAATGATCAACATGCTGCAAGTATTCATTTGAAATAAGTCACAAATAAGGGTTCCCAAATTCCTTCTATATTCCAAGATGTAAGAATTATGTCGGTGGATGAAAGAGATTTCGGTTACTACGTTGAGTGCTTTAGCAAAATGTCTCAATTCCTTCTAAATGCAAAGAGTTAGAAATTTCATTAGTGGGTTATAGAGATGAGGGTTTCTAGGGTCCTAAGGACAAATGATTATTAGCTGCTATAGGTCTCTAATATGCATGTAGGGTCTAATAATAGTACTCAACCCAGTCTCTCAGATATCTAGCTAAAGAGGTTCAATTGTACCCTTAGTCATACTACAAAACTACCAAGGTATGTAAAAGTATCTTTGCTAGTGTTGTTCTTGGTGCCACTATAGCAATACGACATTCAATTTGATTCTTTACAGCTAGTTTCAAGTGACCTAAATGGTATTTCGAATATACTTGAGGGTACATGAAAGTGAGATTTTGTTTGCAGGTGTTCTATGATGTAGTGTTACTTGAAGGGGTACCAACATTGATTACAATGATCTCCAATAATTGTACCAATCGAGAGTACAATATGGATGAGTACCAATTGTATTATTTGTGTGTATGATTCCCCAACCTCATCTTTACCCACTAAATAATATATCTCTACGGTTATTTAAAGACGTTGGAACACATCTCTAGCCTAAGAAAAATATTTGAAAATATTGGAGGCATGTTAGCTCATGAAAATGGCTCTAGTGTACCACTTGTTGTGTACTTAAACCTGTAGATTAGTGTGGTAGAAAGAGAACCTAGATGAAATAATGCTATAATTCTAATATTATAATGCAAATTAACAAAATAAAGAGAGTAAGCAACATAAAATTAGTGGAAATGGATTTTTTTTATGATATTCAAAATTTATGGAAACAATGTTCTTTCACCTCTTAAGGTTGAGCGGCATCTAGCACTTAGAGTAGAGATATGAGACAATCATTCTTGACAAACCATTCATATCTTTCTAACTTTTTAAATAGGCTTCCAATATCCAAAACCCTAACTACTTAACATGGCCAAATAATTAATATGTGATTAGCTTCTTAATGGGCCTTAATTTAAAGAGAAACCATTTTTATGTTGATTATTGACTACCAACTACATGACGTTCTTTAAAGAGATGGTCATATGCATTTTTTTTAAACCATGGGAACAACAACCTCCCAAGAGTATATCCAACAGCCTGCAAGCTAGATATATCAGTAACTTGTGACTTAGCAGGGGTCGAGATGTCCCGAAGCCCGGGACGCCCACTCGGGTGAGCGACCATATGCATTATTTAACTATCTTCTAAAGTAAGGGGGTAGGGTAGGACCTTAACATGTTAGGACCCTCTAGTCTTAACACTTACATCATAATTTTAGGGATTCATTCACTTTATTAATTTAAAATATATATAAAGTTAATATTAAAAAATATGCAAAAATAGTAAACGAATATGCACATTATTTTTTAGAGAAAAATACATACCATTTTTAAAGAACAACATGGATTTTTCTTATTTATACAGATTTCGATTTCAGATATTTCATCTTTTTACACCATACTCTAATAAGTTGTGCATGTATCAGTAACAATTCCTCATGGGAAACATATTCTCCCTACCAACTAAGGTGTCATGAAAGTTAAGGATTAGCTTCGATCGCCCCCCTCTAGTGGTATTCCAGGCACCATTAGGTTGCCCCCCTTGAGTGGTATTCTAGACACCATTAGGAAATTTTCCATAAAGGGGATGGGCCTAGCGTCCACTATGCCAAGAAGAGAAAAAAACTTCTTTTTCCCTTAAAAGAATATTTTGATGCTAAAGATTTCATTTTGAAATGTCTCTTGAAGGAGTTTGGCATAGTTATAATTTTATGTGAACAAAATGCATGTATATTCATGTAATTACAAAAAAAAAGGGCAGGATTACCTATTTTCATCTAGGTGTCTCATGAGTTGGTTTCTTTGATTTTAACTTTGGATTAATAAATTGGGTGGTTTGGGTTGCATAAACAAAAGCCCATTCATTTTTCTAGTTCCCAATTCTCACCTCATTCTCAACAAGGTTTTTAAATATGGTCCACATATTTATCATTAATAAAACTATAAGTATGAAGATTCTAATTATAAACTTTTTAAGGAAATAATAATGATTTTTATTTGTATATTTATTGCAATTCTAAGATATATAGACTGTCTTTAAGTCATACTATTTCATTGTCTTGACTTTGTAATATGAGGTTTCAATGATTTTATTAATTAAAAAAAAATTAATTTGTTTCAAATTTTTTTATAGATTATAAGTTTCAATATCAAGCAAACATATTTTTCTTCAAAGTTTTCATAATTTTTTTTTTCTTATTTTTAATCTTTTTAGACCATAAGTTAATAATAAACTATCCAAATACCTCTAATAATCTTATTTAATAACTAATTTTTATAAACTTCCATTGCATTTAATGAGAAAGTCATAGTGTTAAAAACAATTTTGACTAACAATTTAACCACCCAAATTACAAGTCAATTAAATGAACAAGACTTGTAAAACATCCAAATTACAAGTCAATTATTGATATAATGTGATTCTAACTACTAAAGAATATACCTTTCACCTACCAATTTTGATGGCTAAGCCTAGAATAAAGAAATCATCTACATTTACATACATAGAATTTAGTAAGCTTATTATTTAGTAATTGTGTAGTCTTTATATTAATAAAAAAAAAATACTTAAATATGGTATTTGAATTTTAATTTGTTTTTTATTAAAAAAATGAATTTTTAGCCAATTAAAAACAGTTTTAAATCTTTAAATTCTAATATATATATAGAAAATATGTACCTTTATTGTTAAGAAGAATCAAAATATGACTAAATTATATAATCTAATCAATCATTACATAAAGACTTCACAAAAGTATCATAACACTTACAAGAATTGAATATATATATATATATATATATATATATATATATATATATATNTTAACCAGATTTTAACATCAATCATTACATAAAGACTCGATAAAAGTATCATAGTACTTACAAAAATTGAATATATATATATATATAATCTATAAAATTACTAAATTAATATAAGTACATCCTAATAATTATCTAAAATCATTAACCAAAACTTAAGATCTTAATAACCATCTAAAATCATCAACCAGGATTTAAGATTAATAACCATCCAAACTCATTAACCAGGATTTAAGATTAATAACCATCTAAAATCATCAACCAGGATTTTATGGGAATACTTTTCAAAATCATAATTTCAATGACCTTAATTATGCAAATTTGTACGAACAAGTCATATTCAACAAGAATACTGATTTCAAAAGATAAAAAATGAGGAAGTTCTCTAGACTGGTGGAGGAGGTTATTCCTTGATAGATGGACTCTAATAACATGATAGGGCCCGGCGGCCCACATTATCAGACTGGTTAGATAAATCTCTAGACAGGTGGAGTTCTCTTTTCATAGTTCCTGAAATCTTTAGACTGGTGGAGGTGGTTATTCCTGAATAAATGGACTGCGAGGCTGTAATAACATGATATGAACTCTGAATCTGGGTGGCCAACATTATGAGATATCATTGATTTGCCTATGCATTATTGACAATATGGGTTACTAGGTCCCTGAAGGTCTCCTGTTTAAGGTTTTGTGAAAACCTATGTACTTCTTTATTATTATTATTTAATATTAAAGATATGGTATAAAAATCAATTACATACCATACAAAAGAAAGCCTTAAAAAGAGCATCTATTGACTTGGCTACAGTGTCATAGAAAATCCAATTGAATTACTTCCAGATGCCACTTTCAAATGCACAACAATCATGTAATCCATGAATTATTGTTATTTATGACAGAAAGAGAAAGTAGTGTCGTTTAGCTTTTAAGAAGTTGCTTTCGGCATTTATTGGTTGTTGAAATCACGCAAGCTGAAATCTGCACAGTTTTAAAATCATTTTGGAGTTGAACGTGGCCTATTCCTATCCACGCATAGCATAGGGAAAGCTAGCGGCTCAAAGAAGAAAACATCAGCAACTTTGCTGGTCCCAATTTTGCCCCTCTCCCCACCAACAAAAACACTTTGAGAATAAAACTGAATACCATGGTTGCCAATTTGAACAGCAACATGCCATTTGATCACATGGCCCCTGACTTCAGTTTCAGTGATTGATGTACTGTCTCTGAAATATTCATAATCAAGATATCTAGGTGTAGTAATTACATGTCCTAGGTTTTTATTATAAGTAGATGAAGAATTTGAAGATACTAAATTTGTTTGGGTATTTAAAAATGTAATTTAAATTTAAAAATTACCACTAGCACATCCACAAAGTTTGTGGCTAATTTTTAAATTACTATTATCTTTATGAATCAAATGGTTGAGAGATAGTTTGATTTTTTTTTTATTCATCATATTTGTTTAGTTAAACTGGTTCAACTTTGAGTTGTCCATGCCTAGATACATGTTATCACCGACATTCTACCTGTTATCTATTTATCAACTAACATTAGTTAAAATTATCCATGCATAGCTACTAGTCATCCATTCATCATGTACCAGTTATTATATATATATATAATTGTTTATTTAGAATTTTGAATTATTGTCATAAAATCAATCTTTACAGTACACTTTTCTTATCATAGTCCGTAGATGTGAAAAAGATTAGGCTATAATCCACCTCAAATCTCAAATCTCAAATCACAAGCTAATGATAAATAATAATAAAAATCAAATAACAATGTTGAATTATTTATATATATTATATATAAAATATTTTTCAGGGATGAAGTTATTTGATTATTAGCTGCAGCGTTGGCTTTGCTGTATCCATTTGTTGCTATTCGATATTCAATGTTCACCATGTGTTCAAATTCTCATATGTATTGATAGTTGAGAATACAAAACAGTACATACTTGGAAAAACAGCCTTATCGAACTTCTTTTAGTAAAAGAAGAAGATAACCTCGCAGTACAATCTAGTTCCAGAATTGTAAACTGTCTTTTTTTAATGAAAGGGGTCCACACAAAGGGCATATTATATTTATCAGCCTTTCCACTCAATACCTGCCTTTGCTTTTGAAGGACGTACAGAAACTAAAGGAAATCAGTGTAGCACATGGTTTTTGATTAATTCTCAGTACAATGTCCTGTCCTTGTTTCTTTTTGCCAGCTGTTATCAGGTCTGCATTGACATGTGCTGTCTAATTATAAAAATAATTCATTAAACAAATGTTAACCGTACATGTTATCCTATTCCACTACAGAAACCGGTGCCGTAGGTATTGCAGATGACCGTTTGGCGAGTATATTTGACCAACCTGGCAATATTGTTGGCCTGTCCACAAACGAAAACGCTGATGTCTCACAACAGACTATATCATGAATCCGGTTGTCTCTTTTTTAATGCTTTTTGTTTTCAATTTATCGAAGGGTTGGTGTCTCTGAACATAGGTTAGCTCATGTCCTCGCTTTATCCAGAGACTTCACTGATGGTGTTCTCAGAAGGCAGGGCCCGGCTCTGTGAAGCAGGCTGTACGGCAGAGATGAAAACTGCACTCTCAGCTTGCACTTCTAGCCAGCCTGTCAGATGTTAACAAATATGTACGTTCAGGCCATCCAACGGACCAACAGCAAAGTCAACGGTTAACTTTGCTGCTGATCCGTTAGATGGCCTGAACATACATGTTTTTTAATCTCAGTCGATGTGAGCCGAGAGAATGAACTGTAGAATTTAGTTGTTGATTAGCAGTTGTGAGATAGGCTGATTGGGATGGAGCCAGATAATATAAAAATTTAGATCAATGTGAAAATGTTTAACCCTTGATTCCTTTTACATTCATTTCCTTAAAAGCTTATAAATGAATTGCAATATATCATATATTTTTGTAAATTCAATTATTAAATTAAAGGATAAAAATTATTGAATGCTGGATAACAGTCATTATTGAATTACAGTGAATCAAACAAAATAACTTCACATCAAATATCTCTCACATAAAGTTAACAAATTAACTTATTGGAGTAGATTGTGACTTTTATTAAACTATTGATATAGATCTATTTTAAAGAATTGGATCTAATTCTTTGACCTTAGATCTTTGTAATTATTAAATTATGGAGGTAGATCTATTTTAACTATTATTAAGAATTTGGACCAATTTTTCTGAGCTCAAATTTTTTTAAATCTCATTTTTTTTATTTGTAATTAAAAAAATCTATAGATAGATTTAAGTTAAATATTGAAAATTAAGATAAATCTATACTTATTTAATTAAGTTTATAGTCTTTTATATTTTAGAAATTTGGGGTGAAATACCATTATGCTTTTCCTAAATTGTAGGAGAATAATAAGTGTATGACTGTCTACATTGATTCTATGGGAGTTGTTCAAAATTAGTAATAAACAATTATAAAAAAATTGGAAATAACTCATCTAATAACTTCACTTAATGGGCATAACTAGCACAACCACAAGTAAAGTGGTGAATGGGGAACAACCAGTCACTTAGTTTTGTAAATATAGCTGTCTGTTAAACAAGGGGTAAAATATATAATTTATATCCATTATTCATAACAAATACTATTTAATAAACAAAAAAACAAAACTGATATGGAAAAACAAAAACAAATTGTTACCCTTTTCTTTATCCACACTTTAACTGAAGCTTATTTGAATCTCAACCAACATACATTTTCATAACTTTTACTAACATGTCAAGTGTCATGAACAAGTTATCTCTTACTTGTCCTCCATGCTTAATTGTAATCACTAGTTCTAACTGCTTGTTATCCATGTATCAAGCATAGTTATTTTTAAATTTTTTTTATAAATGTTTATTTTGAATTTTGAACAACTTCCATAGAATCAATTTCTACATTACACTTGTTGCATTTGCATCCTCATCAGTAGATGAAAAAGCATAGGTGGTAGTCCACCCCAAATCTCAAATAAAAAAATCCTATGAGGGTAACAAGATAAGACTACCATGAAATGAATCCGTGATGTATTTTTGTTACAATTGGGTTAATCTTGTTGATAGGCTCAAACAAGTCCAAAATATGAGATAATATCTAAATGCCTATCCACATAACAAGTAATAGATAACTAATTTATGGCACTTAACTTGTGCCATATTAGTGTTCATAAGCAACAAGTTAACTCCAAAAAATATATGAAGTATATAACTCTAAAGAATATAACACACACTCTATATATAAAATGAATTAAAATATGTAACTTTATATATAAAAAATATAAAATAATTAAAATATATAATTCTTTGGTCTTAAATTTTAAGTTGCTTAATCTTTTAAACTTCAACCTAATAAATAGTATCCAAGTTTTATTAAGTTTTATAATTTTAACTAATTAAATTATATTATTTTAAACTTTTAAACTAAGATACCATTCATATTTTGATTAATATTTTATTAACCTCTTACATCTCTGCAATATCACTTTTTATTGACAATAATAACTTGCAACATACAGTTTTTCCACTTTGATAAACATGTAAATAGAACTCATCGATTCTCCCCACTTGTTTTTAGGTTTTTAACCAAGAGACAAAGAAAACGATAACATAAACAAGTCACAAATCAATCAGGCAGAGATATGTGAAATGTTTCTTGGACATAATATAAACTTTATAAGCGAGTACGCTGACATAAGTTTTTAGCTTAATATATTGAATATATATTCTTGTCCGTGTATTCTATTTCCGAAAAATTCTCAATTCACTTTAAAATCAGTTTTCTTTAATTTAATGATATTTTCACTCAAACTTTGTAATCGTGATTATAAACCTAATCAATTTTCCCTTAAAAATTAAATTAAAATTGTGTAATCTTAATGATGAGAGAGTAACGGACGCAAACAAAAGTGCATAGATCTATGGCACAGTGAAAAGTTTGCATTTTTTTTAAATTCTAAAATACTTAATAAATTTAGATTCAGATGAATCAACCTATCCATAGGTCAAACAAAACCTAATTCTAAAATAAAATGTACGAATTCATCGCTAGAATTTTAAAAGAATACGAATTGTGATGTATATGCAACAGAAATCTACGTAGGCAAGATTGTAGGCCTATTTATTTACGATGACGATGTATTGTAAATACGCTATTTGCTCCCTGCCAATGACAGATACACATAAAGAATCTGGCAGTAGAAACCCTAATCAGTTTCTGCTGAATCAATGTGAATGCAAAGGAATTGTGTGCCCATATGTCCATTTTAACCCTGGCTATATGAGGCTGATGGTCTTCTTGGCGCTCATATCAACCCAACAACCCACTCTTCTGATCCTGTAGATCTGACGTCTTGTATGTGACGTTAGTTGGCAAAAAGCAGCTCTTGAGAATACTTTTATCTTTGTCTACCTCATTCCAGAAAAAATGATTTGTTTCTACCACACTACTAAATTATATTAAACTTGGGTGACCTACACCAATGACAATAGGAGCAGATATCTATTCTGGTTGAGAAAAAAATTACCATTCCAGCTCCCAGAGTCTGTTGTATCAGAAGACAGAGAAGTCTAAGCTGAGTAATATGCTGCATTTCCAGAGTCACCTTGCAGCTGCCCCAAAGCTTGAGCCATTGTCAACGATAAACCATCATGACGATCCTTTAAGATCTGTACTGAATATATCATCCCCTTATCAATCTCCATGGGTGAATCCTCCTTGTTTTTCTTCACCAGAATCGATTCCATTTGATGAAAAGGCTTTAGAATTATCAGAAATGGATACATTGGTTCATCAGATGGGTGATATAGAGAGTTGGGGAACTTTGGATCAAGCTCACTGCTGTGTAAAACCATTCAATGCAGCGTCCATGCAGGCTTGCAGTATTATTTCTGATCACGGCCAGCTTGATATTCTGAATGCATTTCTGAAGAAACACAATCCAGCGGAGGATGTTCATGTCAATTTAAATACTGACACTGATTTTTTACCAAGGGCAAGGTCTGCTAATACTCTTCATATGGATGCAGTAGTACAACAGGATGCATTTGGGTCTTTGCTTTCTGATGACCAAGAGCCTACAGAGAACAAATCTAAGGATCACATGCTCAAAGTGCCTGCAAAACGGTCTTCAGGAACAAGACCAGCCCAACTTCGTCCCACTAAGAGAGGAGCAGCAGCACCCCAGCCAGATATAAGTGGAATTTCCCAAAGGGAGATTCATATTCAATCTGAGAGACAGAGGAGAAAGGGAATGAATCACTTGTTTGAAAAAATGAGATCATTGCTGCCAAATCCAACCCAAAAGGTAACCCCATCTGCAATAGACTTCCTTTGATCTAGGTTGCTTATGACTTTAGATTCAAAGCTACATAACTATGAAGATTTCTTTGTAAATAGTTTGTAGATCACCCAAACCATGGTCAAATATGAATGTTTACACAACTATATGATGTTTGAAATTTTGATTCAGCAAACAACAAACACTAGTATCAAACACCAGAACTGATAGTTTTTTATGAATTATATTCCCTATTTTTTAATAATAAAATGGGTATAAAAGTTAGAGAAGAAAGACCTAGTTTTTGGACAAGGTATATTTTTAGAGAAATAAGACATATTCTTTCCTCTACCAAAAATTTAATCAGTTTGCTCTCATGGCGTTATTCTGTACACTTCAAACTTTCTTAAAAGTGTTTGAGTGAAAAGAAAATAATTGGACTCACCAAAGTTTAATTGTGTGAACAGGCTGATGCCAGTTATCAGCAATATTGTACCTTTTGGGTAGCGTAAGATTGTGGAAACCGCTAAAATCAACGCCGAGTTTAGGGGTGTTCAGTTATTAATAACTTTCATGATTGAAAAAACAGTAAAATATCATTTACAAGAAATATCTTATTCAGTGTTGTATGAAGTTCAAAGCATTTAACTATTGGAGTTAGCTTGTTAGCAATTAAATATATTGTTTAATCGTTAGTTTTTAAAACTACTTTTCTCTGAAAAAACGGCACTTGAAATTTGCTGAAGCGAGATTCTTCTGCTGGACTTTACAGTTTATGAAGTTTTGCAGTATTTTAAGTTTGAAGCATTGCTTTCAATCTGAAGAATTAATCATTTCATTTCCTTGTAGCATTTCTTGGGCATGTTTCATTTAGCCCTTAAGAGAGCCCGTGAGATTCAGAGAAAGGTATACTATGCCTAAGATTTACAAGTCAGCATTTATTTCTTTCCTATTTTAAAATCCCTGGCAGAGTCTGCAAATTGCTCAAATTTTCATCACTATTACAATGCTGGTGCTAATGTCTTATTTATTCACATTGTTTAATTAAAAAATCAGATGATTCGAGTGTCGATGGCATATTTCTTCATATCATTAGCATTATTTAATAAAATATGTAGATGATCTATCTTTTTGTCTAAGTACTTTCTTATTTCTTCATATTGTCTCTACTGTTTTAAATTAGGTGATAATAGATATCGAGTTAGTCTATTTCATTATTTTTTATTTGAATACTGCTGCCTTGTTTGCTCATATGGTTTAAAGAACTTTGTAGTTTGTATGTATCCTTTTGTCTCCTATCAGCTATCAGCTACAATATACCTGATATTCTAATTGTAATTATATGTTCACACCATGACTTACAAGTTATTCTTCTGCAGACAGATAAATCTACAACGGTCTCGGAAATCATAAACTACATCCAAGCTCTGCATCAAAATCTGGAAGATCTCAACAAGAAACGGGCTAAAGTGTTGCCAAGCCCAAGAGGAGGCACCATCCATGTAAAAACTGAACCAACATCTGCTGAATCTATTCAATCAGAGTGCACGGGATCAGAGGATAGTCTTCCTGTATCATCAGAAGAAGATTGCACAAAACAGACACCTCATGTCACTTTACATTTCAATGGAAATGATATATATATTACAGTGAGCTGTCTCAACAAAGCCAATCTCCTAACTGCCATTATATTTGTTGTGGAAGATCATAATCTCCAAGTTATTAGTGCCAATTTTTCAGCCACAGATACAGTGGCATTCCATTGTCTCCAGGTCAAGGTAACCACACCAGTTTTTACACTTTGTAACTTTGGTGTGCTTTTCTGTGTTTATTAGATGAATTAGTTAGTTTTATTTTATTAATGTGGCACGATTGTCATATTTTCACCCGGCACTTTCTGGTAACAATGAGACAAATAAGTTTAATGTTATTAATTATATCGCTGGTTTTTACAGGCTTTGGAAACACCGGACCTCGTCGCTAGACAAGCTCTCAAGTGTGCTCTGCAAAAATTTGTTTGTTCGCATACTCAAATTTGTTTCAAGTAGTATAACATTTCATTGTTGGCAGATATTCTAGTTTGTTAATTGTGTGGCTAATTACAAAGAAAAGCTTTGGTTTGGAGTAGATGATACAGCAAAATTGACTCAGAAAGGCAACGATATAATGTTGTTCTTACAAAGATGATATCATTGTTGATATAATGTTGTTGTTACAAAGATGATATCATTGTTGTATGTCCAAATAAACTTCGTCCCTAGGCCATTTTGTAAATGTTCCTTGTAAATTAGTAGAACCTATGGCATATACAAAGTTTTGATTTTTCAGGCCGAACATAAGAGTATTGATGTATTGCATGAAAGCAAACACAAAGATGACAATAGCATATTGTCCATTTGTGCACCTAGTGGCTTGCCAACGACTATGTTTGGATTCATTATAAAGATATAGGCTCAAGAGATCGCTGCACATACTTTCAGATGTGTAAGTTGGAAGCATAATCATCATTTAGATTAATAGTCAATGTAGATTAACAGTTATAAATATGTATATGTATGGGTAAGATTTTTAATATTTAAACACTAAATTTAATTTAACTTAGGTTATAGAGTTATGTTATCTTTTATTTGAAAGAATATTAACAGGATTTTTTTCAATTTACTTTATTATAGAATAGTTTTGTAATATTACATTTTAACTATAGACACTCTTCCTTTGTTAATAGGTTCCAAAGCTTGTAGCATTTTACACTATTTTTATAAGAAATAAAGATATATTTTTCTTTTTCAATGTCCAATTTACTTCTTTTCTCCTTTTGAGACATGATCATAGGCATCACAACCTAAAAAACTAAGATTCGAAAGAGAAATTCTTACAATTCCATGTCTCATATGGACTCCTAATAGTGGGTGCTAATAAAGGTGCTTTACCCAGAATTATCATGTTAATACCATACCAATAACCATATTTCTTGTCCTTTTCATCAATGTCATATTCATTCTTTGTACAATTCCATGATGTTGAGGTGTGTTATAGATGTGTATGGAGTAGTATTTTTCCTTGCTATACCAAATTGCTTATAGAACTCCTTGAAGTCATTTTCACAAAACTCTCCCTCATTATCTATTATCAACACCTTATTTCCTTTTTTTTTCTTTCTATTTTTCAGTAAGAACCTTAGACTTTACTTAAGACCTCATATTTTTGTCACATACATGTGTCCATGTCTTCTTCAAGAAATCATCTATAAATGAAACTTAGTGTAGAGATAAATACCTAGTGTTGGATCAAACATGGTTATGTATTAGAGCTAAAATCCCTTCTACTCCTCTAGAACCAGATGGAAATCTAACTTGATTTGATTTAGCATAAACATATTGTAAAGGAATTTTTAGTTGCTTTTAAGATTTTGAAGGCCCTTCTTTCCAACATGTCCCAATGTTTTTTGCCTAAGAATCGTAATCTCTTCAAATACAATAGGGGTCCTATCTAGTTTGTTTTCAATTCAACAACATCCAAATTGTTACATTCATTTATGATGGTTGCATCAAGATTATATGGTGTTCCGATATGAAATCCTCTTGTTTAAGCCATTGCTCCTCAAACCATGTTGCAAGTATCATTTTCAAATATTGTATGCACACATACATCACTTATCTAACTAAGACATCAAGTTTTTGTCAAATCCTAAAATATGTGAAAATTCAATGAGAGTTCTAACCTTTTCATATTTTTGCAGCAACCTTACCTTTCCATGTCCTATGATTTTGGCTATTGAGTCACCACCGAGGACCACCTATATAAATATACTTTTCATTTTCACAAAATTGCTCATTATGAGGGGTCATATGAAAGGAATCACCTTTGAGTCACCACCGAGGACCACCTATATAAATATACTTTTCATTTTCACAAAATTGCTCATTATGAGGGGTCATATGAAAGGAATCACCCAAGTCATCAATCACTCATCATGATCTAAGTGTGTACTTAAAGATGACAATTACATCCACTCCTTCTATGGAGTTTTTCACTTTAGTAGAAGGGTCATCATAAAATTACTTACCTTTATAACATTTTTAGATCTATGGTCCTTCTTCAAATGCCCAATTTTTTTCATTTCCAACATTTTCTTATGTATTTTCCAAGGTATTTATACTTCCCTTTAGACTTTGAGTTGTCCTTGGACATACTTTTATTTCTACATTTGGGATAAGTTCTCACAATAAGGAACCTTTCAATAAACCCTCTATGGATTTTTGCCTCAATTCTTTCGATGGCAAGGATGCAATTACATAGTCAAACTTTAATATAGATTTAGTATTGCTATTGATGTAGGAGATTTAATCAACTAGTTGACTAGGCTAGTGACTTAACGAGAGTTGTGTATGACATAAGAGTATATTAAGCAGCTAAGTCAGTTAATTGACTCATTTATTCAACTACAAAGGTAGTTACAACAATTGGAACTACCTGACTTTCTGTGAATGGTATAAATGTGTAGTGTCCCCTCCTTGTAATCATAGATACTAATGAGAGATCAATAAATATACTTATTTTTGGATATATATGGTTACTCCTTTCTTTCTTCCTTTCTTGATTTATGTGTGTATGCTTTGTAAGATATAGATTGTATAGTATGTCTTACTATTACACCTTAATTCTTCATATTACAACATTGGTTTTGTTGTTGGTAGTATTGATTGGGGAAACACATTGTATAATAGATGCATTATGTATAAACGATGACGTATAAGAAGATAAATTAGTGTTTCAAAAGAAATTGAAAATTAATCGAAGAGCTACGCTAGAAGGAATCCATTGACCCTCATACAAGCTAGGGTATGATTTAGACTCACAAGGAGTCAATTTTACCATTTGACAAAAAATGCTCAAGAGAAATAACACATGACCATAAAAGAATATTAGAGATTATTGTTGAAATTTTTAAAAGAGTAAGAATGAAGATGGATAAATGGTTTGAGAAAAATATGGATGAATTGTGCAAAAATAAAGCGATTAAAGAATGCACATCCTTTTTATAATGTGAAGAGGAGATTCTTCACATGACAATTTATTCCATTTACCTTTGAACTTATTGACCAAGATTCTTACTAATAAAGGGTTTGATAATATTGTATAGGCGTTGCAACTACTCATAACATCTTGGAATATGATTTGGAAGTAGTAGGAAAAGTGGGAATTCCTCATTAAAGCAACAAAAAATAATCAAAATGAATGGTGTGTCTACTATCATCGACCTATAATAGAGTTGGTTCAGCAATGGGGGAGTAACTTCTCATAAGTTAACTCTATAAAATAAAAATCCCTAGTCAAATCACAATGAAGGAAAAATAATACCAATGGAAGAAGCAAGCATGTCAAAGAAAGGAGGAAAGAAACTATTCATTGAGAAGAAAACATAATATACATTAGAAGAAGAAACAAAGGTAAGAAAATAAAGAAAAATAAAATAATATAAATTTCCAATCAACTTGTAGTTCAAACTAAAAGAGATAAGAGACAACAAATGATATTTGAATTAGGAGAGGTGGTATATCATCATTGATGAGAAGATATAGCTAAATGTTGGGGAAATAGGATGCTAACCCTACCAAGTTTGAGGTGAGAAGGGAAACTATGTGCAAAAGAAGAAGCAACTAAGTAGGTTTCTAAGGAAACAACCAAGATTATTCCTGAGGCTATATATTCAATGAAGCAATGGGTTGATGTGATGCTAACCCTATCTGAGCTATCATTATCTAAAAGGTTGATCAAGTACGAAAGTGGTTTCATTTTCAACAATTCCTATTTTTTAATATGTTTTGCATGATGTAGAGGCTAGAATGGGATCCTTACAAATATCAAAAAATGTTGAATGCATGGAGGTTGACGATTCAGGACCCACAACAACAAGAATGTCAAATAAACAAGGAAAAATATCATTGTAAATTAAGTCCTTTTGTAGTGATTGCACATTGAGCCTATATTAAACTCAATTTGGAATCAACTAGATGAATATAGTCAAATTACTAATAGAATATGTGTTAAAAAATATAAAAAATAGAAACAAAATAACAATAAAAATAGAACACTAGATTTACGTGGAAACCCCATTATGTGCTAGTAAAATCATAGGGAAATGGTAGCTTCAATATTTTATTATTACTCAACAAAAAAATTACAATCCGTTCTTCTCTATTGTAATAAAATGCTAGACGTCACTCCCCTTTTATACAATACTTATGAGGGTTCTAGACAGAATTAAAATACACTAGAAGGGATTTAAATACACTAGAAGGGCCTAGAAATTTCTAGCTCTAATCATCCTCTCTCGAAGCCCCAGAACATGAGGGCTCTATCCCTGCACCCTCGAACAAGGAAGGCATGAACAAGCCCTCTATAATGCATATGAATTGCGTCAGTGAATAGTTGTGTACCACCATACAAGAAAATGCCTAAGATCTAGATATTGAATTCACCTCCTAACGATATGAATCCATATACTTCATATTATTATGAATTCACTACAAAGAAAAAACCTTTTGGAAGAGGTTTTTGTAGAACCTTCCCAAAAAATGTCTGTTTTTGCCAATTTGTAGTGAAGGTTGCTAGTGGAGGAAAGTAATCGTTGGTTTTAGTAGAAAGTTTGTTTTCCTTCAGTGCTTATAAATCATGCAAACTCACTGGTTCATTATCATATAGTATGCATCACTGTGACAAAGTATCACATGCACCAAACATTAAAATACCTCATTCCCATAAGAAAAAATACATTTATTTTGTTTTATGAAAATCATCATTGGTGCGTTTGACATGACATATTTACTAGGTTGTTATAATGTACAATGCAATAACTCCTATCAAATATTTATTAAAAAATAAGGGGTTTTATATTTAAAAAAAAATTCTAAAACTAAATGGTGGGTTAAGTGCATATCAACACATCGATGCTCCATCATACATGGGCCACTAACTTCAAGTATTTGTACGACTAAAAATATGCACTTGGTATACAATATTGCACTAGCGCATCTAAAGTCATGGAGCACAGAAGTGGGATAAAATATGTAATAATAAAATATAGGTTTCTTTAATAAAATACAAAACCTATATGGTGCATTTATTGGTAAGAAACACACACACGCACATGCATATGGGGCACCCCCAAGTCCACCAGTTGGAAATGAAATATAGTTTTTTTTAAATATGTACAAATAACCTAGTGTGTTGATATGTCATAACCACACTGAGGCATCTAATCAAATTTCCCACTAAGCTAATTCTTTTTTTTAAATTGACTCCATGGTGCACTTTAAGAACACTAACATACTAGTGTGACTTAGTGTATGGCGCACCGATGTAGGGTAAAATAAATAAAAATATATCAAACAATAACTTCATCTTTGCATTGATTTTAATGCTTAACATCATTGTAAAACTGCACCATCATTGATGTTGTTGTGTTGTTACATTCCCCCTTCCTTTGATTCGTCGATGAATTTGGAACATTATTTTCATTTTAAAAAATAATTCTATAATTTCAATTTTTATCTATGCGGAAGCCATGTCTCTTTGACAAAAAAGAAACAAATACAATGTCTATTACCTCTTCATTTACATTCTTAATTTATTAGAATTTAGAATTTAACTCTGGTTTGTCATTTTTCTCATTTTTTAATTATATAAAATGTTTTTAATTTGCTTAACTCAAACCAAAATTTACAATGCATCCTATGAATACACAAGGTGCACCATTCACAAGATAAATGTATCTTATGGAATCACAAGGTGCATTGTGCATTATTAACATTGAATTTAGGTTTAAATAGCACACTATGAAGCATATTTTCCAATGCACTTTATAATATACAAAAACATTGGTAATGGTGCTTGTGGGTATTATAAATGTGTGGTAAAATGTAGAAATAAATAGTAGACACACTTTTATGTGGTGCATTGTATAAGATAAATGTACCACTCGTAGTGCATCTTGATATTATAAATGCACCATTCAACACCCTTTGTGTGCGGAACTCGAAGATGTCAAAACATGTTTTGAGAGGTATAAGATGCACTTTACTGGTATGTACATAAATAGTGATAACAACACTAATATTTAAAAATCAACCAAATTTCCAAGCTAATCACTGTAGTTCGGAGTGCACGAAACCTCCATATATGATGCATCCATCTATTAGTGACGTAATAGTATCATTGGTGCTTATACAAAATGGAACACTAATAATATTATTAAATTCTATAATTGGTGCTTATACAAAATGGAACACTAATAATTGGTGTTTGTGTACGTCTATTAAAATTTGTATGTAAATCAAAGATAATAATGATAACATGAAGAGAAATAATAACAAGTCATCCCATACAACTTTGTATCGAAGTGGGAGACCTGAGAGAGGGAGAGAGATTTGTATCCTCACCCTATTAGAACATCAACTTGTTTCCTTTTGAGGAATGTTGGCCTCCTCAAGTTCTATGGGGAGGTTGCATCCCTCATGGGGGAACACACACTTATTGAAGCAATTGATATGTCGTTGGGATCATGTCATGCAGGCATTTAGGGTTATTCTTGATCTATGGCTCCAATCCATAGAGGGGGACATATACATCATTATTGTGTTATCTAGGAGAAGGGAGGATTTTCTCCTGTTCCTCAGTCTATCTCTTGGATTTATAGGCGAGGGAAAGATCACTCACATTTAGAGATATGCCAATGAGGACATCACTGACTTTAGCTCTTTCTAGTTTGTTGGTGGCAAGTTGGATGCACATGCATTTATTGAAGAGGAGGTAATGCGCCTCTCACTTATCCTAATGATAGTGGCACACTACACCTTTGATGGGTAGCACATTAGTTTCTCTCTATTGTACTATGTATATTTTTTAGTGCAAAGGCCCAAATGTATTAGGTGGCCTAGCATTCTTTTACAACAAATTTATTTTACTCTAGATAGATCATTGTCATTCTATGTTTGATGGGAGGATGGGATTTCCATTTGGTTCAAAGTTATTTCTATCGATCCTTGTACTTGGTAGTAGATCCATCTGATGCTAGTTTGGTTTTGTAGATCCAGTTGCACTTGAAAAGATTTATCCCTGGAGGTAAGGAGACAAGATCCCATGTCTTGTTGTTCTGTAGCGAATCATATTCAACATCCATAGCTTCCTGCCACCTTGGATCATGGAAAGCCTCTTTGTAGGACTATGGATCAGACCCCAACATCATGTAGCACCTATCCGGGAGAAGTGGATCTGTATGACATAGCGCAAGGTTCTCATCATGAAATTGAGATCTGGTTCTCATGCTGTCAGATGGATCCCCATCATTGTTCCCAACAGCTTCAATGAGTTTCTAATCCCATTTAGGCCTTGGATTAGGAGCATGAGATGGATTTGGATCTGCTTGATCTAATTCGTTCTCAATATCAAGATTTGGTTCCTCTTGGTTCTCTTCTCCAGATTTTGGATCTAAAACATTAGTAGAAACATCATCATATGCAAATGGTGTAGGTTGAGCACTTATACCTTCCTCTTTAGTTGGTTTTAGATCATGCAATGGATCTTCATTGAATTGGACACTCCACTCTATGAGGCATCTCCTGGTTGTAATCTCCATCAACATGTAAGCTTTTGCATTATCTGCATATCCCAGCATAATGCATTCGCTACTTTGGGGTTGGAAGGATTTCCTCTTGTAAAATGGGATTATGGCCCATGCTTTGGAGCCAAAAACCCTCAGATGCGAGACATTAGGCTTATGTCCCATCAATGCTTTGAATGGAGTGACCCCATCCACTAACTTGTGAGGTACTATGTTCTGGATGTACAAAGCACAGTTCACTACTTCATCCCATAGATATGGTGGAAGATCCCTTGCTTCAAAAAGGAAAGTAGGCATCTCTTTCAATGATCGGTTCTTCCTCTCAGCTACACCATTTTGTTGTGGTGTGTATGGGATTGAATGTTGCATTTGAATGCCTTCTGAAGCACACAACTGTTGAAACTCTCTTTTGATGTACTCTCCTCCATTTTCTAATCTGAGTGCTTTGATATTCTCCCCAAGAGTGTTCTCAACTAAGGCTTTGGAAAATTTGAAAGTCTCAAACACCTCAGACTTCTGCTTAAGAAAGTAGATCCAACAATACCTGGAGTAGTCATCAATTAAGGTCATAAAGTACATGGATCCATTTATAGTTGTTGTAGGCATTGGTCTGGATACATCACTATGTATCAAATCAAGTGTGGAGGCATCTTTTCTTAAATTCCCAACATCATACCTTCACTCTAGGTGCTTCCCTACCAAGCATCCATTGCAGACACCTTGAGAGGACTTGATGAGAGGCAATCCCTCAACCATTTCTTCATTGTGTAGCTACTGGAGGTACTTGAAGTTCAGATGGACAAATATCTCATGCCATATTTTTCTTATCTCATTAGCATGGGTCAATAAGTAACTTTGACTTGAGTATGGGAAAAAATATGAGAACTCATGTGCCTTAGAGGCATGGTTTGCAGCTCCTTTTTCTATCAGCTTCCCAGTCGAGATGTCTAACATATCAACTGTGTCAGGTCCAAATACAACTCGCTTTGGTGAACCAGTATGGGTCATCTGATAAACATAAAACAAATTTGCTGCTAAAGAGGGCACATACAGGACATTATTGAACACTCCATGCTCAAATTGAACTGAACCCTTCCCAACGGTTGGGATTTGAGAGTCATCTCCCATGTGTATGCTAGGACCACTAGTGAGATCTAGAGAAGAAAGTGATTCTTTGGAGAAAACCTTGTGGTTGTAGACTCTTGAATCAATGAGGAAGGCTTGTGATTGTGAGAATCTCGCCTTTAGTGCATGGCATCTCTCATGATCCTTAGTTGTGCTTCTAGAATCTGATCTAAAAATTCCAGGATCTTTTTAACCATATAAATTGCATGTGAAATTTGTATGCTAAAAACTAGTGTTCCACCAAGTTTCCGGGACACAGGGGGGTGGGAGCGGGGAAACACATATTGGGGACGTGTAGAGACACCCCAAAATTTTGGGGTATTTTCGGGGACGGGGGGGGCGTCGGGGTCCCTAACATAGGGGTGTTGGTCTCTAAAATTATAAGAAAAAAAGAAAAATAATAAAAATATGAACCCCAGCATATAAACAAATCAATTCTTCATCCCATCACCATTTGCATACTAGCATGCTTATGTTCCCGAAGAGTTTAGTGTAATTTAATGTAATTGTTATAGCCAAGCATATCATATCGATGTTTGTTTCTTTTTATTTGCTTCTATTTCATTTTAAAATGATCATTTAGTGTAAAAGCCTAAAATTTAAGATGAACCATTTCTTTTTTAAGTAAACAAATTTAAAAAATTGAGGGCAGTCGGGGCCTCTCGGAGCCCCCCAATTTTTAGGAGGGGGCCTGTGGGAGCCCCCCAATCCGGGAAACTCCTAGACCTGCGTTTCCCCAATTTTCGCAGAAAGGGGGGCATTGGGAAACGTTTCCCATGGAGCCTCCGAGCCCCTAGGGCGCAGGGAGCAAAGGGGGCGAGCCCCCGACCCTGGGAGGCACGTCCCTGTGGCACACTATTAAAAGCTCATAAAAACAATTTAAAAGATATAATTTAAATGCTTACAACATACACATAAGCGAATAAACGGTATGCAAACCATGAAATCGATAGAAAAAATATGATAAAAGAGTTCATCCCTCCTGGGCTATGTCTCCAGGCCACTTCCATTGAGAAGGCCAGTCTTATTAAGTCTTCAAAATATTACATACAAGAATTACGGAAACACCTATATTTTCTGTTCGTAAAAAAAAAGCAGTCAACACCACTGTGAACCTCTCGAAATTTCAAGAATAATGAGTATAAACTTGACTAGGTTTGCATGAAGCTTCCTCTAACATGCAAATCGAGACAACCTTGCCTGCGTTGTACAGCACTGTACTTTTCCTACCTCGAGAACTAGCCATGTACCTGCTCCTCAATATCTTTGCAAACAATGGTCTCCAAACATTGTTTTTCATGGCTCTCATGCGCACTTTTTATAAGGTTTTCGGTGTGTTTTTGAGGACCACGCACCCTTTTTGAACCTTAGTCTTCGCCTTCAATTTTTAAACCAAAAACACTGTTACTCATTCAACAAATTGGACATGGCCCAATGGTATGGCAGTGTATTGTTGAATAGGAGTTCGTGCGAATAATCCCCATCGACTTTGTTTAATGTTTTATGTGTTATGTTTGCGTGTTTGTTGTATTGGCATACCACTTGGCATGTGGTTCCGTCTTGTGACTTGAATTGCCTCCGATGGTTCCATTGATGACTTGGAATATGACTAGGTTTTGCATTGTTGGTTAGTGGATGTGTTGAATCCACCCTATCACATGTGTTCTTGGTGTTAGTCAAAAAACCTAACATTTAGCTTTATTTAAAGACTGCGTGAGGGCGTAGGAAGCAAGGATGTCGGGGGTTTGATCCTCCTCAACTACACCACATTTTGGTAAAAAAATACCGAGGCTGCCAACATGGTTGCCACATGGCAGTCCTCGATTAATCCATATCAATGCTGCCAAGTTACTTCCTGACCATGTGGTATCCTTCCATTGGTCCAAAAAATATGCCATGTCATCAAACTTGTCCATGTGGAACCCTATGGTGCTTCCATATGGCACCAATGCTGACATATCCATGCCACATGGCACCCTATGGGAGTGCCACGTGGATGTCTTTTTTTGCCTTTTAAATCATTAAATTTTACCTTTTTCCGAGATTTCAAAACCCCATAAATTTCACATCCGGAGGTCATTTCGCGCCAAACGAATGTTGTCGAAAATATCTTGACGAGCTCTATGCACATGTAATCTTTTATTAACTATTTGAAGACTTTAATTTTGATCAAACTTTGAGATCCTCCTAGATCATAATCAATCTTCCTTGTGCCTTCTAGGAGGGAAATGTTATTCTACTCAAGAAGTCTTGACATCTAATCTACTATTTTCTTCATACATAGGTTCTTTGGATGATTTCCTCTCTTGCAATTCTTACACTTGGTCTTTTCAAACCTATTATGCTTATCCTTCTTAGAACTTGACGCTCCATCTAAAGGATTTTGCTTCTCCTTTGGTTTGGTTTCATTGTTCTTCTTGTCCTTCCACTTTTATTTCCCTTCAGTTTGCACATTCTTGGTCTCCCCAACCAAAAGAGCTTGATTCTTGGAGGATTTTAGGGCTCCCATATGGATCAACTTATATTGTTCTTGAATGAGGGACTCAGTGAATGCATCAAGTGAGGGCATTCACCAGTTTGGGGTTTTCAGTCTCCAAGAGTGGAAGGTGGACACAAATACTAAAAATTCAGGGCCAAGCTTGCTCAAAATGGAGAGCACTAGTTGCTCATCCTTCTTGTCAATTCCACATTTCTTACACTACATGACCAAAGACCTGAATTTGGAGAAGAAATGTTGGATGGTTTCGAAATTGGTGGGTTGAAGAGCAATAAAGTCATTCTCCAAAATGTGGCCTCTCAACCCATCCTACTTTCCAAACAATGATTCGAGCTTCAACCATACCGCCCTCGGTGTTTTTAATCCATCAAGTTGGAAGAGAAACTCCCTAGAGATATGAATGCACATGAAACCAAAGGCTCGATCCAATTTGTTTAGGTACTTAGGTTTCTCTAAAGGTTTCTAGGGTTCGACCTCCTTGTCCATAATGATCCTATATAGACCCTTGTTGCACAACACAATCTACATATCTCCCCTCCAATCCATGTAATTGAAAGGTGTGAGGATCCTTCGTGTCAAGGAAGTTGAGTTCTCCATTTTGTAGCTTAAAGAGAAACACAATTCTTCTGAATTCTTCAATTAACCTACATAAAACTCTCAACTCGAAGGTTAACCAACTTTGTAGAGCTCTGATACCATGTAAAGTTATCAATTTCAAAATATCTTCAGGCTGGATTGAACCTCACAATGAAACAAGAATGAAGGGGGAAGAATTTCAATGTTTAGAATTTCTAAACATGCATACTAAAATTCATCATACAAGAGGCAAGAATTTTACAGCATAAACTGAACTCAATAATCATTAAACTGTATGTAATACATCCATGATACAAAATAGGTAATATGAATCCTCTAAGATTGATTCGAATCCCTTAATCCAAACAAGACTATCCTTGGAATAATCATCACTGAAGACTCACTAGTGTAACTCCGAACAACTAAATCAACTAACAGTCAGTTAATTGACCATGGTAGGTGAGAAAAGATGCCTATCTCCTTAAATCATGCAAAGGAGGCACTAGGATAATTGATAGTGAACTGAATGCAGCCCATTAGAGCAAGACTCAATAATGACTAGGGTGAACTAATGGTGGAACTCAAGGGGCTCAGAGTGATATCCTAAAATCTAGGTATTGGTATTTGGAGCTCCTAGATTGATACATGAGGGTGCATCAAGTGGCTAGTGGGACCCAAAAGACATCTTCATAAACTAATGAAAGTGATAATGGCATCCTAAGATAGGAAACTGACATTTAGACTATGGTGGACAAGGGAGGATTACAATAATCCTAACATCATAGAGGATGAGGAATCAAATGCACATGTTTATCTATTTTGTGATTCTATCTCTAAGATCCATTATTGTAGAAAACATAGTTATGTTGTTTCTATATTTTGTTTATGATAAGCATGGCATGGCCTGCTCTTGTGGAACTCGATGTATTAAAAGTTTATATATGCTCGGAATATCAAAGAAAAATACATACAAGAGGATAAGGAGAGGATAGAAATGAAGTGGATGACTGGGACCTATTTCTTTTTATCTCAAAGCTAGAGTTATGATGTGATCGATATTATACAGATTATGAATACAAGTTCTATTTCTTGAATATGTTATTATGATCTTGGTTTAGTTTTGTGAGTTTCTTTCCAAAGTGTGTGTTGGGTTTAGATGGTTTCCTAGGTTTTGATGCATGATGTGTTCTTCTTATTCCCTTTATGTAGTTAATTCCACTTAATCTCACTATTCATTTATATATCCCTGTATTTTTAGACTTCTAGTTAGCATTTCCATTTTTACAGCTCAAATATTTCCTTCATAGAGTTTAGTGTTAAAGTTGTCTCACAATAAGAAGAGTGTTTATAAGTGTGTTCACCATTAGATTTAGACCACAGAAGATTGGGACTTTATTTTTTTATACAATTCCAATAATGAGAGATTATAATTTGGGTTTTGAAAGAACTCTAAAGTCTTGTAGTTTAGTGATAAGTTAAAATCATTGCTGTTGATCTCTTCAATTATTTGTCTTGAGAAGATGTAGATGTGATTTCTTTCCAAACTGTATGTCAGTGTGCCAACATTTATTTTGATTGGAACAATTAAGCTTTAGGTTTGTGGATATCCATGTTGTGTGAGATTGATGTGGTTAATCATTTCATTGAAGACTAGTTACCGTAAGATGGTTATGTGAAGGTGTGATTTTGGATTCTTCTCTTTCGTTTCAGGAATGGTTGATGGTATTCATTTAGTAGTTTATATTTGGTTTAAGATAATTTGGTTTCTCTACTCCTACGCATATTGCGCTTGTGCCTCAAAGTTTACGAGCCTCACTGGGTTGACAATTTTATGATTGAGAATTAATAATGTATATATATAGACCAACAATATACTATCATTTGAACTCCCCTCCTAGGATGAGGACCAACTTGCGTATGTAAAATATAGGGGCAGATGTTTCCCAAGAGTGACAAATTGGCATTCCCATGTAGGATAGGGACAAAGGTATTAGATATTCTTACCAGTGAGGATGATTATATAGTAGATCCTGTGCAGCACCCATACATAGGGTTGGAATGGATTGAAGAATGTGTAAACATCATATTTATCTAGGATGAGACACTATATTCCAGGGGTAATATTAGAATTATGTTTAGATTAATACAGTTCCATATTTATCATATTTAATGCACATGGAATTTATTGTAACATTTTCTTTAACTTGTCTATTATTTTACAAATATTGGTATGCATGTTGGGGAGGTTCCTCCCCAACATGACAAGGAGATGGTTGAAGTTGATGAGCGAACTTAGATATAAATCCTTTCCTATGATTTAGGACCAATCATTGATTCCATTAGGATCTAGTGGATCACTTATTTAGAGTTATGGATCGAAAAAGATTGCACCCTATATATGCTAGATAGATCATACAAGACCTTGAACTTGAAATTATATAATTATTCCTTTGTTGTGATTTGACACTATTGATGCATCATGTTGTCAATGCTATCATCCTACTTGAGAGGAGGATGGATTTCCATCATCATCAATCTTGTTCTAATTCATCCATTAATAATGGTGTTATTCCGCATCCTCCACCCCCTCCTCCACCATGAGTTGATTAATCAACCTCTCCTCCTCCACAAGATAGCCAACCACCATCTCTTCCTCACCGAGTTGACCAACCACCATCCATTCTTCCACTACTCGATCAACCAATATCTCATCTTCTGCAAGACAACTAACTACCCTCTCCTCCTCCATAAATAAACTGACCGCCCTCTCCTCCTCACTAAGTTGATTGGCTACTATCCCCACTAATTGAACAAACACCATATATTCTACGAGTATTCAATTTATAAGCTGCAACCCCCACTGCACTCGCTAGTGCTATATATTAGATGGTTGCATTAGGTGATTTAGATTTTGGTGGATAAATATCACAATTGCTATATTGTATAGTTTTATCTAATAGAGATAGTAATGCCTCTAGATCTGATGGTGGGGGTACTAATGCCTTCAACTTTGGTGGTGGATGAGATAGATTAAAACAATTATTAATGACATGTTTATATTTTATTGTTTCAATGTATCATTTACATATGTATATGACTTGAGATGTATATCTCACTCTCTCTCACACACACATTGATATTATCATGTGATTATTGTTAATATATACTATGTAATTTCATATAATGTTGAAGTTTATATATATATATATATATATATATATATATATATATATATATATAATTTTATTTTATTTTATTTTATTTTTTATTTTTTATTTTTATTTATTTATTTATTTTCTCTGTGTGTGTATAGATTTATATTATTAATTATTTCATTGTTTTTAAATTAACTTTGAGATATATCACTCATTCAAATTTATTTGACATCTTGCTAACATTTATATAGCTCATAGCAATTATTGATCTCATGCATATATTTGAATATCGTGATGTATCTTTTACACATATATATTTAACTTGAGATGTATATTTAGCGCACACACACATTGATATTATTGTTCATATATATAATTTATGCATTTTCATATAATGTTGATGTTGATGTTGTTTTATTTATAAAAAATATTGTGTATATCTATAGATTTATAATAATAATTATTTCACTATTTTCAAATTAACTTTGAGATGTATGACTCATTCAAATTTATTTGATATATTTGACATGTATACCTAACATATATATTGATTTTGATATAGAGTTCATGTGTATTATGTCTTTTCATATCACATTAATTTTAAAGTTGTTTATAAAATGGATTGTGTATGTTAATGATTAACATAATTAATGGTTTTTATTTTTCGAAATCAAATTTGAGATGTATTGGTGATTTAAATTAAAGATGTCATATAATTTTTAATTGTTCCAATTACTGAAGTTTTTATTTTAGCTATGTGTTGAGGTGATCATCGAAGTTTACTTGATTGTGAAAATAATGAATGATAAGTTGATGTGATTATCGAAGTTTATATTCATATTCTTCATTGATGTTAATTAAAAACTTTTTACTGTCAATATCCTCAATTAATTTAGTAAAAATGTGTTAAATTTTATTTCATCAAAAATAAGATAATCTTTGGTTTTTTCAAAATGTTTTACAATAATATATTTAGACATACATGCTCATTGTAGATTTAGACATACAAATTATATATAATGTAAATTACTACATTTTCTTGAAATGTGATGTGAATAAGGTTGAGGCCACTAGGGATCACTGTAGAGATTTGAAGGATACCAATGATCTACACTAAGGATCCTTTCAGATGGTGTACAAATAAGAGGCAAAGGAGTTTTCCACTTTTCTTAAATATACAAAGTCATCTAATGTGAAGCACCGTCCTAAGATTTTATTCAATAAGAAGGTATAATTTATCCCTAAACTGAATATTTTGCACACAAAACCAAGGAGAAAATTCCCCATTCTGAATAAGCAAACTTACGTAGGAAAATTCACAGGATTTCACCTAACCCTTGGGTATTTCATGAACATATTATAGCTCATTGGGTGGTGAACATAGATAATGTATCTGGCTTTCCTCGTGGAAGATGTTTCTTTCTATTCTTATTTAATAGCAAGGAGGAGAGAGACCTAGTATTTAGATGAGGTCATATTTCATGGGATCCAATGGTATATTCCTTTCACATTGGACCCTAGATTTTAACAAAAAAATGGATATCACTATATCCCCCATGTTGGTTAGGATATTGCATCTACCATTTTTCTTCTAAGATGAAAACATTGTCAAAGATATGGGAGACAAACTAGGTGTTAGGAACCCATGCCAACCGTTCTCTTTACTTTGTTAAGTATATTGTTGTTGGACGCATATGATTTGTAAGTAGTACCATGATTATATTGTATTATCCCACATTCATGGGGAGTAATAATTGTTTAGATTTGACTTAGTATATAAATAAGTGTTGAGGCCAATGAAGGCATCTACGAGTTATTTGTATTGAGCTTACTCAAAGGAGGTTTCCTCCTTGAAGTGGCCTACGATCAATAAAATTCCTTCTCTATTATGTTATTTATGTTATACCATGCATTTTCATTAATTATTGCAGGAGGTTTCTCACATCTGGTATCATAGCACTTTCGTTGGCGCAGGTGGGAATTTTTTTTCTTCTTCTTTTTGGCAAAAAATAGGGAAAAATTGGGCAGCGATTTTCAGATCAATTTATGAAACCTTTTGTGTAGATTTAGAAGAAAAAAATTGCATATTTGAATTCCTCTTGCAAAAATACGCAGTTTCAAAAAAACAATCATCTCATTTGGATTTCGGAAAGTGGAGATATTGTTGATTTAAAATCAATTATTTTTCAGAATTTTGGTGATGGCTGCGAAAATTGTAGGGCACAAATCTTTTGATAGGGTGCCCAGATTTATGTTCTAATTGCGTAGGTAGATGCAGAGTGAATTTTCCAGTTCCAGAAACAGGTTAAAATGAGCACAAACCGACCAATGTTTTGAGCAACATTGATCGAGTTATGCTCATTTTAAACTTTTCGTCTCAAAACCCTAGATCTATTTACGGGATTTTTGGGCTCATTGGGTGGAATTTCTACCAATTTTTTTTCTTTTAACAGTGGATTTCTGGTGCTGTAGGAATACTTCAACCAGTGCAGACACTACTAGCACCTCTAGCCTATATGGTACAAGTCTAGAACAAAAAGTCACAACAACATATCCTTACCCTAGATAACTGAACTATTTGAGTAAAAAACTCTCTTACCTCGGATCTGAGATATTTTGTCTTTGTTCCACTGGTCTTGATGCGATCTAATGTAACTATAAAGAAACATCATAAACAAGACAAGGGATGAGAGTAACAAGATAGATCAAAATCTATATTAGTGATCAAGGAATCTAATAATAAATGATTGATATTCACACAAATCATATATGGGAAAGGGAAACACTTTTGTATTAATCAAATGAAAAGAGAAAGCTACAACCAAAGCCTTGATGCCATTAGATTTGTCTCCATAAGGTATTTGACACACTCATACAACTATCCACTCACACAAATCTCTTTTCTTACAACACTTACTCAACTTTTCCTCAATACTAGACTTCAATCCAACAACATAAGGATGCTCTTCTTGGTATCTCTTCACATAGCCCATGAAGCTTTCTTTTATAAGCCAAGGGAGGCTCATATGAGATGAGATATTTTGGGAAGAGGATAGGGAATTATCCCTATGGTCTAGGAGGCCGAGTTCCAGCTCTCCCTAACATATAGGATCATCCTCCACAAGAGATTTCACTAGGAAGCTTCTTGAAACTTCTCTTTTTTCCTTTTAGAGCTTGTTGACGCTCCTTGCAATGAGGGTATGTGCGTCGGTGCACTTTGCAAACAAGGAAAAGGTGCCACATGTGCATATTGTCAGTGAACAAGGTGTGCCATCCTTTTCTAGCGCTCTATCATAGAAGGAAAGATGCAGCAGCCATTCTAAGAGTGGGAAAAATATGTCCAAAAGAGTTCTTAGCCAGGTGCTTTGAGAAACTTGAAGCATTAGTGAAGAATTTAGGTACAACGGAATGCCCCCAAAAGTATGAAGCTAAAGGGATGTGATAGGTAAAATACTTTGTTAGATGTCAATATGGTATCAGAGGCAAAAGAGAGGTGAGTTCACATTTGATGCAAGACCAGTAACCAACTTATCTGACTCAATCATGATTGCAGACCAATACATTGCAGATCCATGAGGATGGTTATGTCATGGCTACCAAGAATAAACTGTAGATACATGAATAACAAAATTGAAAATAGAACATGGCTACAAGACATACAAAGTATATCCATGTTATCCAGACCCAATACTGGACACAATCACCAAACATACAATGTGGATCAATCCCATGACTTCAAATAATCCTTCGTTGCAACCTGAGGATGGACATTTATTGAGGTAAATACCTAGCCACTCATGGTATTCATTCCAATCCCAAAACGATATGATTCTAACCATGTGAATAGATTTCATGATGTCGAACATGGTAGAAACCACTTAATTACCAGTCATTGATGTATATTGTTAACAAGTGCGAGGGATATCAACATTGATGTCAATGATTCCCAAGGTATCTCAGTACATCCTCCCAAGTGTGAATAAAGGACTTGAATTCGAACACTTAGTAGAATCTTCCAATCAGAGGTCATTGATGAAAACCTACTATCGAAAGTGAGGAAACCTGCCATTGAGGCATGCAAGCTTCAAGGTACTTAACTTGGTTTCTAAGTCTAATTCCTGAATGATGTGTTGAAGTTGACATGAATAGACTCGTCGAAGGAGGCCATGATGTTTCCCTCATCATTGACACAAAACATGGAATAAAAATTGATTTTGAAGTGATGAAACAACCATAAGACTGGCTCAGAGATGACCAAATTTGAAGGAAATTAAGGTTACTAAAGAGGTTGATTGCACAGGAGACTCCCTTTGAACATGGAACGACACACAAATGACTTGGAAGCATTGATTCAACAAGATTAAAACTAGATGTAATGCAAGGACGTGGTGATTTATTCTTTGAATTGACTCAAAGGAGTTAAATGAATCATGAAAATGGATCAACTCAAGGACAAGCTGAATACCCAACTATTTGAAAATGAAAATGTAGACATGTGCCAAGTTCAAAGGTGGACTCTGAGCTTCCATTGATACAAATGAAAAGATGCTTCCCATTCCCTTAATTTTCCCATCGTGAAAGATGAATTCCTATTTGCTTTTTTATGAGTCCAAAGAGGGTAACAAACACTCGTTGTAGCTCATCGGGTGATGAGTCCATTCTCATACGTTTTATGAACCTGAGAAAGGAGAGGTTCATTCCCAGAAAGGGTGCTTCATTGTTTGATTTTATGAGTCCGATGAAAGCAAACTCATTCGTTGTTTCATATTTAGAGAGTCTAAAATGACCAAGAAGACTCCAAGGTGGAATTTTTCGTAAATTTAGTCCTCGAGGCTTGAAAAAGTATAAAATGATTCCCAGGAGAACTCTTCTAGTTTCAATAAACTAGAGTGTTCCTTTTTTCATAAATTATTCTAATCGATTCGAAAAAGGGATAAACTACCATCAACTAGACGATCATTCAAATACTTTTACAAGCATGAAAGCATCAAGTTCATTTGGTGATCTTTTCGTGTTTAAGGAACTTGAAAAGACCTTAAAGGTGACTCCATAAAGGATCCTCTTTTTCATAATCCAATTTTAACGAGTCTGAAAAAGAAAAAAAAGTGCACTCGACACCTCTTTACTGGGATTTTAACGAGCATGTCAAAGGTATAAAAGATACTCGGTACTTTTTCATCTTAGCTCAGAGAGTGAAAAATATGAAAGAAACTCATAACATAGCCAAAATGCATCGTAAATGTGACTTGAAACCGTCGAAAATGAAGTTAGAACCAATTCACTATAAAAACTATAGAAAATGTATGGCAAAAACCCTAAAAATTTAAACATTTGATTTATTAAAAATAAAAAATAGATATAAAAAGAGGTGAATAGTAAATATTTTTACCATTGTGATTTTTACCATAGTGGAGGAGTTAAATTGGTGCAAACGTGATGATTTTCAACTGAATATTCTGGGAGTTCTAGACCACCTCTGCTCGAACTGCTTGGATCAGGTAGGATCTAACCTTCATCCCTTTGCTTTCATGGTGCAATTTTTTGATTTTAAGTCCATTTTTTGAGTTTTTGGAGCAATTTCCCAAAGGGACAAAGTGTACCCAGGCCAACACTTTTCTCCATTTCGAGAGGTGCACCAACGCACCTCTCAAAATAGGGAAAGGAACCTAGGGCACTCTATCAATAGAGGGAAACAACGTCGACGCTCTATTCTCCCAAAGAAAGTGGTCCAATGGCTAGGGAATTCTAAAAAATAAAAAAATAGCCATCCTCTTGCCATTTTTTCTTCTCTTAAAGGTTTTAACATGCTTTTAATAAGTGTTCAAATTGTTTTGACGAGAAAAACCGATTACAAAATGGTTATATGGAAGTAAAGAAAACACGAGTTGGATGATTTTCAAATGGGAAATGAATTAATGACTACGGGGGGCGTTCGTGAGTGTGGGATCCTCAAATACTTCAGAATACTGGGAATGAGGGAATATGTGCATTTATTGGAGCACATGATCTGTATGTGGGACCCATATCAACAACAATGTGTGGTTGGGGATCATACTCTGACGATAGATGTGGAAGACATCTATTTCTTGACTGGCTTGTCCCGTAGTGGAATACCGATAATATTGACAGGTCCACGAGGTGGTGAGCTATATGTGGATGACTTGATCGATGTTCACTACTCGGTGGGGACCCATTCAGTAGGTTGGAAAAGATACATCAAGCACATAGTTGACAAGCCTTTGAGTACCATAGCTTTCACAAGTGAGAAGGTTGTGGGAAACATATCAACTCACTTAACTGCACGGTCCCATATGTTGTATGACATAGAGTTTATGGCTCCCATGATATTCAACTGGAGTGAGGGTTCACTGGTTAGATTGAAAGACTAGTTGAACAAATGTAGAAGAGGGGAGTTGAAGTAATTCGGTTATGGAGTAGTAGTGGTGTCTTTATTTTTGGATAAAGTACCATTGATGAGACCCCAGGTTCCATTGAGTAGATTGGATGTCGAGGATCCTCGGATGAGTAGGTGGGTGGATGTCATGGCACGCCATGGTGGCACTGGGGGCCCCAAAGTTACCTAAAGGTCGATATTCTTTCATTGGATGAGAAGCCAACTACTAATGATAGAGGATTATGCTTATGTAGGGACCGACTTCGTAGATGATCCCGAACTTCCACTCCCAGAGGGAGAGAAGTGGCATGATTGAGGTAAGAAATATACCACTATACATGTTGTTTTTTGTATTTTAATTTTTATTACATAATGCCGATATATGCAAAAACAAATTTGTGCAGACATAGGGCCTTCTCGTCTAGAAGGGGCCTCGCCTATAGAGAGGCGAGGAGTAGTCATAGATATGGCGATAAGGAAGATAGAGGTGGATGAGAAACTCTAAGAGATATAGGAGAACCTCTAGCACTTGATTGTAGGGATTAATGATATCTCTATTGATGATCTACCCATGCACTATTAGCATCATACTTGAGGAGTCAGGTCATTTCAAGAGACTACTTTGTCGAGTGGATCGAGCTATGATGTTCTATCATGAGAACGAGGATTAGCCCATAGTGGATCCTTCATTTTTGTACTATATCTACACTGAAAGCTTTGAAGCTTCAGTTTTTTCCCTATGTATATGTATTTGAAACTATGATAGTTCTGGACTTTGGGTGACTTGAAAGCTTATGAATTCAGTTATTTTGTATCTCAACATCACTTTATATATATATACATATAAACTTTTGTTTACATATGTGTGTGCAAATGTGATATGTGAATGAATTCCTACTTATGATTCTATGTAATCCAATGCATGAATTTTATGTTAAAATGAATTTAAATATGAGCAAGATACCAATGTAAGAAAAAATTTGCTAAGGAATCTACCACAGCATTCAAATGTCTTGAAATATGTTTTTAAGAGACCTTCTCAAAATAACTTTCTAAAATCCTAACTCTTTGGAATGTACGAAGGCGTATGGGGTTTTGGATGGTGTAGACTCGGTTTGACAGATGTACTACCAACTCCGAGTCTAGAAAAACCATAATCTATCTTACATCATTAGCCAAGGCTTTAGTCAACAAACCAATCACCACATGATACTCTGTGAGATTGTTTGTTGTGGGGCCCAAAACATTTCCACCTAAACTCACCAGATCACCTGTCAGAGAGTACAATACCCAGGCCGTTGACGGAAGATTCAAGGTATAACAATTAGCATCATCTGTGAAACTGGTATAAGTGGTAATCTGTTCATTTTAAACATAGGAATACATAAGTAGGGCTGTGAAAGACACATCTGACATTCACAGTAAATCCACACTTTTCAAACAACACACAACACTCTATAAGCAATATTTACAATAAACCTATGCTATATGTCCTAGGCATAGTATTTTTTTAGGTAGGTCCCGTTGCGGGGCTCTCCTAGGGGTATATGATCATAATCTATCAACTCATAATCCCCTTTCTCTAAGACATGACTAACAATATAAGTCCCATGCCACATATATTCCATCTTTCCATCTCCCAACTTGTTGTGTTTTTGGTCATAGGTCAAGACCATGTCACCTTCGTTGAAAGAGCGAGGTTGAACAGATCTATCATATTGAGATTTCATTTGTCGTTTGTGTACCTAATTTGCTAAGGTATCATCATGATGAGTCTCATCAAGCTTGTTTAAATATAAGAAGCATTCTTCTTCCAAGGTGGTATTGGGTAATAGTTCTACAATGAGTTTCAGAGAAGGAATTTCACATTCTATTGGAAGAGTGTCCTCTAGTCCATACACCAACTGAAAGGGTGTAAAACAAGTGGATGTCTTGACGATGGTCCGACAGGCCCATAATGCGGAAAAACATTGTAGATGCTAGTTAGACTTAGCTTGACCTACCATCCATTGAAGCATATTTTTTAATACTTTATTTATAGCTTCAACCTGGCCATTGGCCTGTAGATAGTAGGGTGTAGAGTTCTCATGACGAAAACCTAACTTAGAACTTAATTCTTTCATCATATTATTCTGAAAATGTGACGCGTGATCAATCACGATGGCCCTAGGGATCCTGAATATGGGGATGATATGGTTGAATAGAAAGAGAGTAGTTGTCTTACCATCCTCGGCATAAGTAGGCATATCCTTAGCACATTTAGTGAAGTAATCTACGACCACAATGATGTAACTAATCCCCTCGGTTGAGGTAGGTCTACAATGCACGAAATTGACGCCCCTTTTTGCGAAGGGGCCAACTGCTATAATAGGATGTAACAGAGCAGGATGAGTATGCTTTTTTTATGTGAATAACTGACAAGACAAGCATTTTTCAATGCTTTCTATGCAATTTTTAAATATAGAAGGCCAAAAATACCCAACGCATAATATTTTATTGGCAGTAGACAACCAGAAAGATGACCACCATAGGCTCCAGAGTGGCAATCATTCAAAACTATTTCAGCTTCTTCATGAGTGAGACAACGTCTTAATATGGTATCTATGCCACGAAGGCATAGATACCATATTAAGGTGTCATTGATAATGAGGTAGTATTTGGTTTGGTGGCGGATGCAACGACGTTCATCCCGAGTGGCATTATATTGAAATCGGTGTGTCTAGAGATAGAGAATTAAATCTCCATACCAGGGGTTAGATGTACTAATTGGGAACAAGGATTCATCTAGAAATGAGTAGACGGGCTTTGTTCCCTTAGTAATACGGGGAAGGTCACACATAAGCTCTATGAATACTAGAGACTTCTTAGATCTATATTTTGCAAATTCCAACTTAAATTCATGGACAATGACAATCCAGCGTGAGTATTTTTCCCCAAACACTTGATGAGTCAAGATGTAATACATGGGGTTAGAATCTGCATATATTGTAGTTGTGTGAAGCAAAATGTAGTGACAAAACTTCTGGACCATGATAACCATAGCCAGAGCAATTTTCTCCACATGTGAATATCAAGTTTCAGAGTCCAAAAGACTCTTACTCAGATAATAAAAAACATTTTCATGATCATGTTCGTCCATCTGAACTAAAACCATACCAATGGTTAATAGGGATGCAACCACATATAAGGAATAATCCTTGGTATAATTAGGTGGTTGCAAGGCAGGTGCATGCATTATATCATGTTTGATCTTATTGAACGCATGGTGCGCCAAGTCATCACAAACAAAGGGGGTGTCCTTCCTAAGTAAACGCATTAAACCATGTGTTTTCTCAGCGTAATTATAGAAGAAATGACATAGAATTTTTTCCTTCCCTTGTAAACTTTGGAGTTTGGTAATGCTCATTGGGGCAGGTAAAGCCAGGATAGCTTCAATATTTAGAGGGTCTATGCAGATTCCATCCTTGGAAACAATAAAACCAAGCACTCAACCAGTATCAACACAGAAAACACACTTGTGTGGGTTTAATCGGATGTTATAATGGAAACATATGAGAAAAATGGCTCTTAAATGATCAACGTGGTGATCCTGCTGCTTCGAATGAGCAGTCAGGTCATCAAGATAAGGACCACAATGTGTTTTATGTCGTGGAAAGCATATGACATGGCACATTGGAAGGTAGCGCCAACATTCTTCAAACCAAAAGCCAATTTTCTATAGGCGAAGGTTCTCCATGGGAAGATAAAATCCATTTTGTGTTGATCTGATGGGAGTACCTCAATCTGATTGTAGCCAGAAAATCCATCCATAAATGAGAAGATGACACTTTCGGCATAGTTGTCGATGATTTGATCGATGTATGGGGTGGGGAAGTTGTCCTTAGGACAAGCCCAATTTAAATCCTAAAAATTGAAACAAACCCTAATAGTACCCTGCTTTTTATTGATAGGGACTATGTTAGACACCCATTCAGTCAAAGGCACGGGGTATAGAAAACCAGCCCTAAGAAGTTTTTCAATCTCTTCCTTAATGGTGGCTACTTTCCTTGGACGTACTTGATGGAGCTTCTGATGAACTGGCTTGGTGCCAGGGTAAGTCATGATTTCCTGAACTACGATGGAAGGATCAATCTATGGCATTTCTTCATAGGTCCAAGTGAAAATATCGCATAATTATTTAAACAAGGTCGTATAAGACTACTTGAAAAACAGATGAAGCAACGACTTGCATTGCATAGAACCAGTTTTGACCTAGAAGAAAATTGTAATCTAAAGGAGCATCAATGAATTCAACGTGAATGGAGACTGACTTTCCCCCAGTTCTATCTGGAGAGAGGGTAGTAATCCATAGGTTTGAAATCCACAAACATCAAAAGCATTTAATTTGTCATTGGTTAACGGTTGATATTGGGAGAACCGATAGCTCTCCAACAGGATAAAGACATAACCAAAGTTGAGGCTCCCTCGTCCAGTATGGTATGATGGATTATCTTCCCAATATATTTTGTGGACAATTGGAAAGCCAATTGATGGGAGAGCCTATATTTAAAATCATCCATCTTGAAGGCGATAATGTTACTATTTTCAAGATCCAAGGCTCCAATAACTAATAGAAAGTTCTTCCGTTGTGTAGTACATGTTTGGAGTACCTCGAGAGTCGACATAGTGCACGGTGCTTGAGCCAGATCTTTGACTATATTATAGTATTGGGTGACATGTGCATTAGGATTAAGTATAGATTTTCAAAGTGTACTCTTAGGTGGGCAAAGAATTGCATCAAGATCAAGTTTTTCAATATGAATACAATTAGTTGGAGGAGGAGTGAATTCTGAATTTTTTTTGGTGGAACATTATCAGTTTCCTTCTTTGCTGGAGGGTCATAGCTTTGGGATCAAGTATTAAGATTAACTTATTACTTGACATCATTTTAACTTCATCAATGGAAGAAGAAGAAGGCCTATGCAAGGATTGATGGTCAATCAATCGTTGTTGGGTAGGGAAAGGATCTGTAAGGACTGTCGGGGTGTGGTTATTTTTCAAAAATTTACTAACTTCCTCGTGATGAGGACACTCTTTAGTTAAGTGGTCACCTCCACAGATAAGGAAAGGGAAGTTTTCCTTTCTCTTATTTTTAGAATCAACACCAGGGTATTGTGTTTTATTACCTTCCTGTTGGTTGGAAGATTTCTTGGATTTGTTTTTTCCTTTTTTCTTTCCTGTCGGATAATTTTTGGATTGAATTGCATTAAATTTGATCGAAACAATACGATGGGAAACAATTTTGGGGTTTGGAATGGGTTGACTAGTAGGTGCAACCGGTTGGTTTTGCTTCTTGGAGGATTTGGTCGTCGATTGTGTTTGAATTGAACCAAGAACTCCATTGGTGGGTGGATCCTTTATAGGTATTGAAGGATCTAAGGTAGGGAGAGGACCATGAGGGATTAGGTTGTACAAAGTGCCTAACTGGGAACAGACCAAGTCTAGGTACTGATCACAGCTGATGGATTTCTCCTCGATAACAACACCTCCCATGGTGACATCCCTAGAAATAGGGGGGAGTAAAGACTTAGTAAACCAATCGACAAATAACTGATTGTGAATGGGATCCTTAGTCAACCTACGTCATCATCTCCACTCATGTATATGATTAGATATATGAGTAGACCTGGTATGGAGAAGCGAGGTAAATAGGTCCGTACTTGTCTCGTATTGGATTGGTAATTGAAAATGTGTTGAGAAATCCATTGCTAAGGTGTTGAAATCCCAAAAGGAATGCTGAGGTAGCTCAATATACCATTTTGCAGCTACTCCGGTGAGATTTCTTTGAAACAAATGTAAATGGATTGAACCATCTACCAAAGAATTAGATGAGCACCACAAATGAAAGGTCATTACATGGTTTTTTGGGTCCTCGCCAGGTTTTCCATCAAATTTAGGTATACCAGAGGGTAACTTAACTGGGATGGTCGACCATGAGGGATCATGGTGGAAAGGGTCATTGATCAATATCGACAAATATAGAAAATCTAAGGTAGCAAGAAATGGCAGCTACTGGTTAGGCTAGGGTACTGGTAATACTGATATGGCATCTGTGGACCAATAGTGTTGTAAGCAGATTGATAAACGGGCATAGTTGATGTTCTTGCGACCGGTTTTTTAGGTGGTTGGTTTCCAAATGATGCATTTGAGGGTATGACAGGTGGTGGGCCACCCGAGGGAGGTGGGCCTCCAGGGGGTGGGCCTCTAGGTGGCGGGCCTCTAGGTGGTGGGCCTCCAAACGATGGGCCTCCAAATGGTGGGCCTCTAAGTGGTGGTCCTCCAAGTAGTGGTCCTCTAGGTGGGCCTCCAAATGGTGGTCCTCCATGGGGAACTCCAAAAGGTGGTCCTCCAGGTGGGCCTCCAAAACCCCCATCAATATTTACAAAAGGTCCTCTGGGTGGTGGAATGTTTGACCAATTAGGTTGCCCCCATGGGACATGATAATTTATGGGGTAAGGCGTTCCAGGATAAAAAACCCCTAATGGTGTTGGTTGATAGTATTGATGAACCATAGGAGATTGATTTCTCGGGTTAGTATAACCCCAATAAAGTTGACTAACAGAGGGTTGAACCCATGAAGGTTTCCTCGAGCCAGAAGAGAAAATAACCATTTTGGTATTTGTAGGGGGAGTAGTAACTGATGGTTTTCCTATCGCTAGGTTTTTCCTCACACTAGAAATGATTCCCATGGTAGGTGGAAAAACTTGGGTTGGAGGTTTCCCCCTAAGTGTGTAAGCTATCAAAGAAGTAGAAACTAAGGGGGAATTATGGGTGGGCCGGGTAGGAATTGAGGGTTGACCTAGATCGTAACTAACCACGTTTTGAGCTGGTGGCCTTGAGCTAAGAGCCACATGAGATTGCGAAAGGGTATGGTATCTAGGTGGGGTGTTTTCCAAATGAAGGGGTAGAGGATAGACACTTCTTTGTCTAATGTCCTCCCCCCTCTTCTGTAAACTTTGCACAGTTTCCCTAACCGATTTGAAAAATATTCATTGGAGGGAGTTGTGGTTCCTTGAATCACCCTTGAATGGGGGTAACATAAGATCGTATAGCAGTCCTGTATTCGGAAATGGCCTGACCTAGAGAAGCTTCCAAAAAATGAGAAGCTGAACCAAATTCTGTTGCTACCATTTCATTTGATCGGTGATTAAATACCCAATCTGGTGCACTAGGTTGGCCCTCCATTCGAAAATAAAAAGTAGAGTCTTCTGTAGAAGTTTATTGGACTATGACAGAACTTTGGAAAGAGGAAATTTATTCCCCATATTCAATGGTTGGAAATCCTTCTACATGAGAATCAATAGTATTTGTTTGGTCCATGGTTTCATCTTTGTTTCCTTCCACAACAAGAGGAGAGTTAGGTGATAAGCCCTACAACATGCGATATTGTCTTTCACGTAGATCGGCTAAAGTTTTCTACTCTAAAGATCTATATAAAGAAGAGATCACACACAAACAAACCTACGCAATCTAAGTCCACAAGAAAAATAAAATGACAGGATGGGCTTATGATAGTTAGTTCCTCACTAGGATTGTTAATTTGTCACAACTCGCGATATACCACTGTTATATTTTAAACATTAAGCTAGCATATAATTAGGATCTTTAACTGAGAGAACAACAAGCACATCAATCAAACACAAGAGATAATGAACATAGTGTTTTTCCCTGGGGAAACTATAAATGGAGAAAACCCTGCAACTTTCTCAGAGATAGAATCAACACCATAGTGAAACCAAAAAATATCCCGATAGCAGTAATCTCTTTCCTCTTGCCCCAGTGTCTTTCTTCTTCCTTAGCTATGTGCTACAACTGAGTGTGTATGAGATGTGTGATAAATAGAGAGGTCACCTCTCTATTTATACTAATTCCTGACATAACTAAAAACCTACTAGGGCCGACCTCACTAAGAGAGTCTAATAACCCTAGTGCCCCAGAACTGCGGGGACTTTAACCCTTAGAAAATAGGAGGGTTTCCCACAATGACTTGGCATGACTTGTTTACATTATATATCCTCTCGATAGGAACATCGGGTCATGACATGACACAAGAATATCCCAGAATAAACATCGGGTTACAATAGATAAGAAATACAAGTGAATACATTCCGAAGTTACAATTACATCAACACTCCCTCTTAACTAGGAAGGTATTCTCTTGACACAATTTTCATCACTGGTCTTCTTCTCTGGATCTTCTCGTCATCTACATCTTCAAGTCATATTCATCTTTAAGTCTTCGTCATCTTCAAGTCATCTTCGTCTCTGGATCTGGATCATCACTCGATCTAGATCATCATCACTAGATCTAGATCATCTCTGGAGCATCATCTCTGGATCTAGATCATCCCTCGATCTGGATAATCTCTACTGGATCATCGATACTGAATCTTCACAGGTGCTATCTCATGATTCTTCTCATAACAGGAAGTTCTACAGAGCCAGCCTTTTTTCATGCTGGATGTAGGCCTAGCCACCATGTAGGTCTTCCTCAGTGCTTATATCTGACACTTAAGTCAGAATGGCCCACCCAACACTTACATCTGATCATGTAGGAACTAATCCTATAATCATATCAGAAAGGCAACGCCCAACACTCACATCTGACCATGTGATAAAATAGCCCACAACCCTGTCAAAAAGGACCAGCACTTACATCTGATCAACCAATGATTGAATAAAGGCCCAACACTTACACTTGGCCATGCAAGGAACCAATCCTCCATGCCAAAAGGATCTTGCACTTACATCTGATCAACCAATGATCGAAGAAAGGCACTGCACTTACATCTGATCAACCAATGATCGAAGAAAGGAACAACACTTATATCTGATCAACCAATGATCGAAGAAAGGATCAACACTTATATCTGATCAACCAATGATTGAAGAAAGGCTCTGCACTTACATTCGACACATACGAGGAACCAATCCAACAAGTATGTTCGAAAAGGCATGCACTCACATCTAATCCTATAAGAACCAATCCTATAGTCATATCAGAATGGCCCCCAGTCCTAGACTGAGATACCTAGTAATTGACCAGGTGCCTCCATTCTCCACGAGAATGGCAGTTGCCCTTACATCTATCCTACTCGACAGAATGGCTGGCACTCATATCTGACATGGAAGGAACCAATCCTTTCACCATGAAATAATGGCTCAACCCTTATATCTGACGTACTCATCAGAATGGCTATGGATCTCAGCACTCATATCTGACATGGAAGGAACCAATCCTCTCACCATGACAGAATGGCTTAGCACTTACATCTGACCATGGAAGAAACCAATCCTCTCACCATGTCAGAATGGCTATGGGTCTCATCACTTTCCCTTGGAGGAAACCTCAATCTAGAGAACACCAAGCTTCTCCTTGAAGTACTCAAACTTCACCCTAGCCAATGGCTTCGTCAATACATCAGCTATCTGTTCCTCTGTCACAACATACTAGAGCTTCACTGCTCCCTTCTGCACCATATCCCTGATATAGTGATACTTGATCTCGATATGCTTCGACTTGTCATGGAACACTGGATTCTCTGAAAACTTCACACAACTTTGGTTGTCACAATGTATACAAGTAGCATCCATCTGGAGATCAAATAAATCAGACAGTAGCTTCCACAGCCATACTGCCTCACAACTAGCTGAATAAGCTGCGACATACTCTGCTTCAGTTGTACTTAGTGCCACACAGGATTGCTTCCTGCTAAAACCAAGAGATCACACCTGATCCCATACTAAAGCAACAACTTGAAGTGATTTTCCTATCAATGGAACTGCCTTCCCAATTTGAATCAACTTAACCCTCCAGGTTAATATTCTGATTCACCTCGTACTTGAGCCCATAATCAATTGTACCCCTTAGGTACCTCAAAATGTGCTTTGCAACAATCAAGTGAACATGTCTCGAATCTATCAAGAACTGGCTCAAGGTGTTCACAGCAAAGCAAATGTCTGGTCTTGTGTTCGTCAGATACATCAGGGACCCAATCATCTAATGATACATCATGGCATCAACCATATCTGATGAAGCATCACTTAATAGCTTCAGGTTCGATGCCATAGGTGTGGCCATAGCCTTGCATTCCATCATCCCAAACCTCTTCAGGATATCTACTGCATACTTCCCTTGTTTTAGGGAGATTCCATCTTCATTCTGCCACACCTCCATACCTAGAAAATAATGCATCATACCCAAGTTATTCATTTCAAACTTGGTAGCAATATTTCTCTTTGTATCAGCAATCAACCCATTCATACATGTTACAAGCAGATCATCTACATATAGTAGAAGCATCACTGAGTTTCCATCTTCAACCTTGTAGTAAAGGTTGGAATCTGCTTTACTCTTGGTAAAGCCCAAACTGGATAGAAAGCTGTCAATTTTTCCGTACCATGTCCTGGGTTCCTATTTCAAACTGTACAGGGCTTTCTTCAATATGCACACATGAGACTCCTTGTCAAGTGTCTCAAAACCAAGTGGCTATTCTACATACACTTCCTCTTCCATTACACCATTCAAGAAAGCAGTCTTGACATCCATTTGGTGTATCTTCCATTTCATTACTGCAGCCAAAGCAAGTACTGTTCTAATGGAAGTGTATCTGGCCACAGGAGCAAAGGTTTCTTCATAATCTATTCCTTCCTTCTGTGAGAAGCCACAAGCCACAAATCTTGCCTTATATTTTTCAATTCTACCGTCTGTAGCATGCTTGATCTTGTAGATCCATTTGGAAGTTACAAATGACTTCCCTTCTAGCCTTGGGACAACATCCCAAACATCATTCTTCATGATCGATCGATACTCTTCGATCATGGCATCCTTCCATTCTTTTCGTTCTATCGCTTCTTCATAGTTGGAAGGTTCTTTATTGATAACATCACATAGTAAAGCTACATATCCAGAACAAGATCTGGTTCTCTTTCTTTCTCTGTGATTCTCTTCTGGGGCCCCATATCTTTCCGCACCTTGGATAATTTCTCGTACCCAAGAAGGTTTCCTCTTGCGAGGATTCTTCTCTTGAGGTGGATCTACAGGTCTTTGTGGTTCTTCAAATTCTCGATCTTCTTATTGAATTTCTTCATTCATGGTTGTATCATGATTTCTGGGTGCTTCTACTTCTTCAGTATCTTCAGCAGGTCTCTTTTTGGATTTGTTGTAAGCTGTGTCTTCATCAAATGTTACATCCCTACTGATGTCGATCTTCTTGTATCCTGGGAAGTATATTCTGTAAGCCTTCGAGCTTTCATAGTATCCCACAAATATACCCTTCTTTTCTGAAGGATCTAGTTTTGTTCTCTTTTCTTTTGGTATGTGTATGTACACTGGACAGCCGAATATCCTGAGATGGCTGACTTCTGGTTTCTTATCGGAGAAGACTTCTTCAGGAGTCTTGTTCTTGAGTACTCTGTGTGGAGTACGGTTCTGTACATACACCGTTGTTCTGGATGCTTCTACCCATAGATGCATAGGAATATCTTGATCATGAAGCATTGCTCTTGCAGCTTCCATGATGGTTCTATTCTTCCTTTCTGCAACCCCATTCTATTGTGGATTGTAAGGAGTGGACAACTCCCTCTTAATCCCTGATTCTTTGCATAAGTCTTTGAATTCATTTGATGTGAATTCTCCACCGTTATCTAATCGAAATGTCTTGATCTTTTTTTGTGTGTGATTCTCGAGCAAGGCTTTGAATTCCTTGAACATGCTGAAAACTTCATCTTTGTTCTTCATGAAGTAAATACATGTCTTCCTAGAAAAGTCATCATTGAAAGAAACATAGTATACACACCTGCTTAGTGAGCTTGATGACATTGGTCCACATACATTGGAGTGGATGATTTCCAAGATTCCTTTTGCCTTTCTCTCTCTACTTGGAAATGTCTTCTTTGTATTCTTTCCTTTCGCACATCCTTTGCAGACCCCTTCATGTTTTGCTTGAATTTCTGGAAGACCTTTAACAACTTTGCTTGCAAGTGGTAGTGCTTTGTAATTCACATGTGCAAGCCTTCTGTGCCAAAGTTCATTTGGCTCTACTGTGTCATGGACCATATCTTTTTCTGGATGGCCCTTCGGCTTGTATAAGCCTCCTTCTTGTTCTCCAATCACTATTACATCATCAATAGTCTCTCCTCTTGGCCACATGATGGCCATCTACAAATGCAACCTTCATACCTTTTGCATCTAATGCTGATATGGATAGAAGATTCTTCTTTAATCCTGGTACAAACAAGACATCTTTCATTTTTATAGATTTTCCGGAGTCTAGCTTGTAGGAGGATTCACCACTACCTTTTATGGGATATTGGTAGTCATCCCCAAGCTTCACCTTATGGGGTGAATTATGTTCAGATAGTTTCTCAAAGGATTCCTTGAAACCTATCATGTGCTTGGAAGCCCCACTATCAATAATCCAATCTTTGCTTCCATGAGTGACAGTTCTCGTGAGAGCAGAGATCAGAACATATTCATCTTCACTTGAAGAGTCTTCACTTTCTTGTTTTACTCTCTTCCTGGGAGGATCATCATCCTCGATGGTGTGAGCATGCTATCTTGTTTTGGAGTTCTTCTTCTTCTTGGATCCATTCTTATTCTTGGGACATTTTTTAGTAAAGTGTCCTACTTCATCCGCATGCATAACATCTGAGTCTGGATGGATCCATTCTCATAAATTTATTTTTTTGATGAGAATTCTTACCTTGGTGACGATGATTTTCCCTTCTTCCTTTCTTGGAGTGTACTGTGAGAGCTTGATCTTCACTTCCCATATTTTCTTCTCGAGCAGCTATCCGAGCTTCTTCTTAAGAGCATTCTTCCCACAGTCTACTGAACTTGACCAACTTCTTTCTAGCACAGATTCCTTGGATGAAATAATCCCATGACCTAGGGAGGCCATTCGATGTTTTCATCACAATTTCTACATTCTCCACTTCTTCATCTACAGTTTCTAGTTTTTCTTTGATCTGGGAGACCCTTGTGAAGTATGACTGGATGGTCTCCTCATTTTGGATCTTGACATTCTTCAACTGGTTCCCTAGAGTCATATTCTGATTGATGTTCTTCCCTTCAAACAATTTGGTTAGGGCATCAAACATGGATTTAGGTGTCTTGAGGGAGGACACTTGTGGAATGAGGTGATCCTTGATAGAATAAGCAATGATCCTCTTTGCCATAACCAAATTCTTCTTATGTAAGGCCTTGGCCTCATCTCCCTCTGCAACTGGAACCTCCTCCTGGATATAGGAGTCCAACTCATTTTCTTCCGAGACCAAGGAGATCCTATACCTCTAGGATCGGAAGTTATCAGCTCTCTCAAGCTTTTCATCAAGTCACGTGCCCCAATTTTGTAAAATAATATTATCTTATTTGATTTTATTCCAAGACATTATGTTAAATTTTATGTTAAAGTTGTAACTAATGACTCAACAAAGTCAAGGATGTTGAATGTAATTATGAATATTTTAATTATAAATAAATAAAAAGTGGAGACAACAGCTTGGGAGAGTTGTTAAAAGAGTGTTTACTGGTCAAGTTGGTGGAGGAGACTGGGTGGAGAGCAAATAGACAAGTGGCAGCATCCTCAAACACTTCCAATGTTGCAGGTGGTAACCTCCCTACATTTGGGGTCATGATCCCCCAAGAAAGTGGTATTAGAGCAGGTGGCTCAATTAGTGACAACTAACCCAAAAATACCTAGGCAATCTTAATAAAAATGCCCATTGAAGAGAGCCGAGGTTGCTCATTCCAAGAGGAGAATAATTCAGGTGAATGTACTTCAAGGAAAACATTGGGAAGGGAATTTTTCAAAAGTGTTTGAGGGGTAAATTGCAGAGAATGATCTAGTACAGCTATTTAGCTGAAGGATCTTGCTGCTGACTGCAGAGTTAGTACTGAGTCATTGGACTAGTATTTTGTTGCTTGCTCCACCCAGTCCCAGCCAAGGAGACCAGGAACAGGCTCGGGGGTCCTGAGAAGACGCTGTTTGAGTGCTCTCCAGGAGTTGGTAGGAGGAACAGCCTCCCAACGCTGTTTTCATCTAGCTTTAAAAACAGGTTCTACTGTCTTTCATTTGCTATGTTAAAGTTTATTTTTGAGTATGAATGAATAATGTAAGATTTATATGTTATGTAATGAACTGTTACATTAGAGGAAATTTCAACTCAAAATGGGCCTTTTAACTTTTATTCAAATTCGATGTCATCATGTGTTAGCCAATGAAATTGATTTAAATTTGAAATAATGTATAGGTCTTAAACACTTTTTTAATATAAATTTGGGGATAGGTATCATAAAAAAACTACATTTTTTGTTTGTATTTTTGACATATCTCCCCGTGTTTTTACTCAAATTTTGATCGGGAGAGCTTGTTGGATGCAAAATTAAATTTCGCATCCAACGAGTACCCGCTCGGCATACTTTTGATGGACCTCGCTACTCCAAAAACAAGAAATACCTGAAAAAACGGAATGATGATGTCATCATTCCGTTTTTTCAGGTATTTCTTGTTTTTGGGGTAGCGGGGTCTGTCAAAAGTATGCCGAGTGGGTACTCGTTGGATGTGGAATTTAATTCAGCATCCAACGAGCTCTCCCGATCAAAATTTGAGTAAAAACACGGCGAGATATGTCAAAAATACAAACAAAAAGTAGTTTTTTTTCTTTTCTTCCTCCATAATTAATAAAAATTATTTTATTATTTTAACTATTATTTTATTAATTCATTTTAGGAGGCCCATTTTGAGTTGAAATTTCCTCTAATGGAATTTATAATCTTTTCGTTGTTGAATGTTAAATCTGTTTTTGAATGAGATAATCCTACCTATGTTTTTCCCAATCTAGATAAACCAGATCGTACTCTAGCACAAATAGTGTGTTTAAGATAGATGAAGATATGATAGAAATATGGATTGCTTAGAATTATTTTGTATTTCAGAATAACAGAGTAATTTATTTCTGCATATAGATGTTTTCTGGAAAGGATACTATTCTGTCTAATTAAGTTATGGTTTAAAAACTAGACTAGTGTTTTAGGAATGCTAGCAAAGAAGTATACATAATACTTTTCAAAACAACAAGTTTATTTCTTTTAATATGTTGATTATTGTAAATAGGTTATTTATCTTACTCGAACTGTATTTCTGCAAAATGAAACTACTAACCTATTACATGGGAAAGAGATTCAACTTAGATAAATACTTATTTATTTCTATGAAAAAAGAATCAAGTCACTTTACAGAGTTACTTTACTGTACATACTGCTTAACTATTTCTACAAAAGTTCATATTTCAAGTAGGATAATTCTAGTACAGTCTTTTTATAAATAAATTAAGAACAACAATTATAAAAATGTAACAAAGAAATAATAACAAAACCTATTTAAGTACTTATCAAATAAACTAATTACAATGTTAAATAATATTTAATAAATATTATTTATATATGAAGGATTTCACTTAAATAAAACTAAACAAAAATTAATTATAAAAGAATGTACAGGGTTGAAACCCTCATAATATTAAATAGTATAAATTATAGTATTAACATTATAACATTATAATTTATAGCATAAACATTGTAATTTACGAGTAATAACAATATAATCAGATAAGCACTAATCCAAAGATTTGGATTATTTAGTTTTTTAAAAACATCAACTATAAAACATTATTACAGTCCTATAAGGACAGAGAAGAAAATAACAATGAAAGTATAACCACTTCACACCTGTAACAAACAATTATTTAACATGTATTATTAAACTAACATACAAAATAATTTAAGAAATTATTTGTACACAGGTTACTAACAGAATTTAACTTTGCTTGAGTGACCGAGATTATAAACAATTATTATGATAGAAAGAAATAACAGAACAAACAATAATAATATAGTATAATGGAAAATAATTTAAATAGTAAAAATATCTTTACATAGTCGAAATAGGGTGAAACCCTAGTGCACAAAAATTACATTCAGAGCATCAAAATAACCAAGTCTGAGCTCAAGAGGGTACATCTATTCACTTAAAGATAAACAGAGGACGGCTTGAAAGGATGCATACTTTTCTTTATGTAACTATACACATAACCAGTAAAACAAAAATTTACAAGTCACGACATAAGCCATAAACCATTCTAGCAGCAAGGGTTTGGTAAACAAACTAAACAAGCTAACCAAGAAACAATAAACCACAAGGGTTATTTGCAGGCCACGACGACCAACCAAAATTGTCCCATAAAGAACTACACAAGTAGGAACGACCATGGGTTAACCAAGGCTTACCCGTATGCAGGAAGCTGACCCTACTCATTATACCAACTGCGAAGAGAGATGTAACGGTCACCTGCAAGGTTGTAAGCCTCAACATTAATATATTGTATTATATCAGAAACTGAATTAAGAACAAGTTAAGAACTGTAAAAAAAATGAATTTTTTTGTTACATACCTGGAAACGAAGGTAATGTAACCAAAAAGGAATAAGAGCACCGCCACCACCGAAACGAAAAGCCAACCCTTCATCTCTTTTGTGACAGAAAAGGGTCCAACGAGTGCCTAAACCACTATGAGCAGCAGCCAGAAGAAGGGAGCAACGGCTAAGTAGGAAGCGGACAGTGAAGCACGCACTGTCACCACCTTTCAGAGCATGAGAAGCCACACTCCCAAAAACCCTATGACAGACCAGGCCGTAAGATTAGAGTCACGGCTCTTAATAATTGTTGCCAAGATAAAATTACAGTCCTGTAAACTATGCCTACAAGCAAGCCATGGAGGAATAATCCCAAAAACTACACATAGTCAAAGCTGTAAGCAAAATGTCATGGCTCTCCTCAAACCATTGTAGGATGAACTCACGGTGCACACAAGGAGCAAGGATGATGAAGGAGGACTGAACAACATAACCAAAACACAAAGTTCGCATGGCAGCCAAGACACAGTTGTAGAGCGGCCCGGAGGCCCGAAAACGATGAAGGAAAATGACCAAGTCTAGGGTTCGTAAACCCTTTTATTTTTTCAACACTTGGCCAAGGAAGAACCACGTGTTCATGCAAATAATTCAACCATGCAGTGGGTAAATCATATAGTCCCTGCATGCAATCGAATTCCAATTATTCAAATGTATTTTAAGCACAATCTTATAGTGTGGCAATCATTTACAAAGGTTCCACGAGTCAACCAACATTTGCATGGTATAAACTATGAATGCATAATCAATAAACCCTCGAATCATTGCCAAGCTTATGATAGTCAATGCATAGTTTGGGATGAGGCGATTTCAAAACCTTGTAATTACATAACCTTATACATGATCAAATTGAGGGAGTGGTCTAACACCACATCCTTTACTCATTGCATGTTACATTATAAACTTTGTTATTAAATAATTATTCATATCAAGCTTTTGGTTGATCTTGAAATCAATGAATCTCATAAACCATATTCATGCCAAAGTTTGTTTATGTTAATACATACCCAAAGTATGTTATGTTTTTACTTGCCCAATTATTTAGGTTTGGAACTTAGTTTATGAACTTTATAACTATATAGTTATTCACATTAAGTTTATTATTAATCATGAAATTGATGCAATATAATGATCGATAATCTTGCCCAAAGTATAATTATGCATAAAAGATTTAGTTCTTCACTAATGGAAAATCCATTTAGTCATAGCATAAATAGTATAGATACAAATGTTGATAAACCTTGAGCTATCGAAACTAGGTTTATAAAGTAAATCTTGTGATACTTAGGAGATGCAAAGAAAAAGGCTATTTCCTCTCTTAGCCAAACTATGATAATTTGTGTAGGTATCATTGAATATCATAGAAATTATAGATCAATGAGTGGCAAATACTCGGATTATGGGTATGAATCCTGTACATAGCTCATATCAACAAAGATGAATAACTTTTGGCTGTTTACCAACCATGACAAGTACTTTTAGCTTTTCCATGTTTTGATTTGTAACATAAGCTTTTAGAACTGTCTAGTACTTGCATGAGACAATAAATACATCTCTCTTGAAGAATTGACATAAGTTAAGTAATGTGGTCAGAGGCTTAATCCAAAAGAAGTACTATAAAATAAAATAAGAAACTGGAGTGAAACCATCTCACTAAAATCTAAGTCCTTAGGACTTGGTACTTCACTGTAATGTCTAGAACCTTATAGACAACAATCTTCATTACATAAGATGAATAACGAGCAGTCACTTATACCAATATTATAAGTCGATAATGTATTTTACTGTTAGAACAATCATTACAACATTACAGGTTATGCACTCTAGGTGGATTTAACTTATGACAAGGATGACAAGTTGTGAACCAAGGAAAATAATAACTGTTGCTATTTACATTCAAGAAAGAAACTGTTCTATACATATTATGTTGAAAAAAATAATTGGAAGAAACAAACTACTTGTTCTACCTCATAGAAGCAAATGGATTTGTAACAGCTTATTTACCGAGCTATTTATTTTGCAAATAGAAATATATCTGAATGCTTTATGGAATTAATAGGTGTTACTTGATCATTCATACCTGTAAACCTGTAAGGACAAATAAGCTTTCTGCGTTAGCTTAAAAGCTATGCAAGCCCCGAAATCCAAGACAGTTCCACCTACTTGTTTCAAAACAAAACTCATCAACAAACTGAAAGAGGAATTATTGCAAAGTTAAACCTAACTTGTATTAAATAGTAGAATGCTAAGTTACTTAATTAAGATTATGTATTGACTAATCTGGTAACCAAATCTTTTATAAATAACTATTAGCTGTTAGCAGACCGCATTCTCAGCATTTTATGTAATTTCAAAATTTTAAATTTTTATGAAAATTTGGGGTTTTGGCATGTGGTATCCGAGCACAAGGTTCAAACACTAGGCCTTGATGAAGCCCAACTAGCTTTCATGAAATAGTAAATTAAATTATTATGCTGATGTATTTTATTTTAAATGTTATTCAACAGAGAATGGTTTTCTAAAGGTTAACAGGCAGGAATGGAAAGGCTGGAAGAGTATGCAGAGGACGAGTCTCCAGTTACTGAAACAGTAAATCTACCAAGAGATCCTATACCAGAGGATTTAACTACCAATTCCTCAGAATTGTTACAAACTGTAAAAGATATAAACATTGAAATGGAGTCCGTAAAATGAGAAAATGAAAGGATTCGAAGGGCTCAAGAAGAGATGAATCATATCCTAACAAAAAGTTTCAAACTGAGGGTAGTGGTAGAAGAACATAATCAAAAGATACCAGTCATCAACGTAAATCTAAAAAGATGAAACATACTAAATATGAAAGTAGTTTGTCTTCTGAAGTGTTTGGTGAACAACGAAATTACCATTCTACTAGTGACAATAGCGATGATAATCAGTACACTAAAAAGAGGAAATACAAACCTTATGAGGAAATTTCCGGGGAACTCAAAAAGATAAAACCACCAATCTTTAATGGAGATATTGAGAAGGGGGAGGAAGCTGAATCCTGGTTATCTGGGATGAAGAAGTACTTCCAAATATACAACTTTTCTAATCAGTTAAAGGCTAGAATGGCTATTTATAACCTCTCAGGAAAGGATGACATTTGGTGGCAGGACTTGAAAAGAGTTAAAGGCATAAAAGAAAAAAATGTAATTTGGAGTACCTTTAAGAGGTATTTCAAAATAAATTTCTGTCTGAGCAATATTATGAGGAGAGAGATAAAGAATTTTATGAGTTAAAGCTAGGATCAATGACAATGAAGGATCTGAACAACAAGTTCTTAAGTCTACTTAGGTATGTACCATACCTCATAGATGAGAAACCAAAGGTACAATGATGTCTTAGCTGTATCCCTTATCATATTAAAGATATAATTGAATATGATAACCCAAAGACCTTGGATGAAGCTATGAGAGAGGATAACTTTTGTTTTGAGCAGAATCGAAAGAAAGAAAGCTTGGCCGACTGGAAAGATAAGAAAAATAATAATTAGTTTGAATAAAAGAAGAAGGATTTTGTGCCTAACAGAAATTTTAAGAACAATAAGGCCAAAAATTATCCTAATAACAAGAACTTCCAAGGAAATAAGAACAATACACCCAACAACCAGAATAATTCCAAAGGTAAATATTTTACAAATAATCATGAAAACTTTACCAAGAGCTTTGAACGCAAAGAGCCTGTCAAGTGTTGGGAGTGTAATGGCCCACACTATGCTTCAGTCTGTTCAAACCGGAAGAAGACTGGTAACAACATTCATACCATACAAGAGGAGATGACCATTGGGGAACTAGCAAGGACCATGCCTAGGATTAATGCAGCTTTGGAGAATCGACAAGTTGAATATCAGACTTCCATGGTGGAAGTAGAAGGTATGATTAATCAGACCCTTGTAACTATTTTGATTGCTTCAGGAGCTAGTCTTAGTTATATTGCACCTCAGATAGTAGAAAAATGTAAGTTATCTGTTGATAAGTTTGAGAATTCATCGTTAGTTTAGTTAGCCACTAGTGCTAAAAGAAAAGTAACTTGTTTTGTGAAAGAATGTGCATTAGTTATGGATAAATTTGTAACTGTTGTTAAAATTAATGTTTTTCCACTTGGTTCTTATGATTTGCTGATTGGTATGGACTGGTTAGAACAACATAGAGTAATTCTAAACTGTTATGGTAAAGCTTTCACATGCTTAAACAGTGATGAAAAACGAGTAAGTGTTAAAGGGATTCATAGAAAAACTACTGTAAGGCAGATTTCTGCTTTACAACTTAAAAGAGCTGTTAGCAAGGGATGTAAAGCTTACACGATAACAATAATTGATGAGGAAATTTTAATTAAAACATATAAGTTAAAATTGGAAGACATACCAGTCTTAAGAGAATATGTTGATGTATTCCCAGAAGATATTTCGGGATTACCTCTGAAAAGTGAATTGGATTTCACCATTGAACTGGTACTGGGTGCACTACCTAGTTCAAAAGCCCTGTATCAAATGAATATACTCGAACTTAATGAATTAAAATCTCAATTAAAAGAATTAATTGATAAAAAGTATATTCGACCAAGTGTGTCTCCTTGGGGGGCACCTATTATCTTCGTCAAGAAGAAGGACATAACTATGCGACTTTGCATAGATTACCGTCAGTTAAACAAGATGACCATTAAAAATCTATATCCGTTGCCCTACATAGATGATCTATTTGATCAACTACGAGGAGCCACGGTATTTTCGAAAATAGATTTAAGGTCTGGATATCATCAAGTAAGGATTAAAGATGAGGACATGTTTAAGACGACTTTCATAACTAGATATGGTCCTTATGAATTTGTCGTAATGCCATTCGGGCTTACTAATTCCACAGATGTCTTCATGTTTTTAATGAATAATGTTATGCATAAGTATTTAGATAAGTTTGTAGTTGTATTTATCGACGACATGCTGATCTATTCGAAAATTGAAGAAGAACATAAAGAACATCTAAAAATTGTTTTGCAAGAGTTGCAAGAACATCAACTCTTCAAAAAGTTTAGTAAATGTGATTTATTCAAGGATAAGATTCAGTATTTAGGTCACCTAGTGACCAAGGAAGGAATTTTTGTAGATCCTAAAAAGATAAGGGCAATCGAAGATTGGTTGGTTCCTAAGGATGTGACAGATGTTCAATCTTTCATGGGAATTACCAGTTACTACCGGAGGTTCATTTAAGTTTTTTTGAGGATAGCAAATCCGATAGCTTCCTTGCAAAAGAAAGGAAAGAAGTTCGACTGTAATCAAAAATTTGAAGAAAGCTTTAAAAAGTTAAAAACTTTATTAACCAGAGCACCTTTTTTAAGAATAGAAGATCCTAATAAAGAATTTGTGGTGTGCACTGACCCTTGCAATGATGGCTTAGGCAGTGTTATAACTCAAGAAGGGCTTGTTATTGCCTATGAGTCTAGAAAGTTAAAAGTTCATGAAAATAATTATGCAACATATGATCTGGAACTAGCAGCTGGAATGCACGTCTTAAAGATGTGGTGACATCACCTAATTGGCAGAAAATTTGTTTTAATGACTGATAATAAAGGATTGAAGTATCTTTTAGATCAGCCTAATCTAAATGCCAGACAAGCTAGGTGGTTAGCTTTCTTAAGAGAGTATGATTTCAAAATTCAGCATATAAAAGGTAAAGAAAATAAAGTTGCTGATGCATTAAGTAGGAATGCAAGGCTGAATTTTGCAGCAGCTATCAGCACCTATGTTTCATATTTAGATGAACAACTTAAAGAAGGAATAGAACAATATGAAAATTACCAAAATTTGCAAGCCAAAGTTAAAGAAAATCTAACAAAAAATTTAATTAAAGGTTACAGTTTAAATGAAAAGAATTTTTACTGTATAAAGATAGACTGTATATACCTAATGTACCTAAAGTTAAGCTGTTAATTCTGGATGAAATTCATAAAACACCATATTCAGGTCATCCAAGTTATCAAAAGACTATCACCATGTTAAGAAAAGAGTATTTCTGGCCAAATATGAAAACTGAAGTGGCAGAATATATTGCTAGGTGTTTGGAATGTCAACAGGTAAAAACTAAACATCAACACCCAGCTAGTTTGCTTCAACCATTACCCATCCCTAGCTGGAAATGGGAGATAATTAGTCTAGATTTTATTACTAGGCTGCCTAGAAATCAAAATCAGAATGATTCTATCATGGTAGTAGTTGATAAGTTAAGCAAAGAAGCTCACTTTATACCTATTAAAACTACTTATAAAGCTTCCAACATAGTTGATATTTTTCTAAAACAGATTTTCCGCTTGCATGGAGTCCCGAAAGTCATAATCTCAGACAGAGATCCTAAGTTTACAGGAAAATTTTGGAAGTCCTTGTTTAAAGGGTTAAACACTACATTAAATTTCAGTACTTCTTTCCATCCTCAAACAGATGGACAAACTGAAAGGGTAAACCAGGTATTGGAAGATTTATTAAGAATGTATATGAAAGACCAGCCAGGTAAATGGGAGGATTATTTACATCTGGTAGAATTTGCTTATAATAATAATTATCAGACATCAACCAGATTTAGTCCTTTTGAAATTTTATATGGACGAAAATATAAGACTCCTATCTCTTGGAGTAATCCAGTGGATCGATTAGTATTAGGTCCAGAAATGTCAAAAGAGATGCAAAAAATTGTAAAACAAGTGCAAGGAAATCTGAAAGTGGCACAAGATCGGCAGAAAAGTCAAGTAAACTTAAAAAGAACTCCAAAGGAGTTTCAAGTAGGTGAACATGTGTTCATCAAGGTAAGGCCACAAAAGAGCTCTTTGAAATTGGGGAGTTGTGCAAAATTGGCACCTCGTTACTGTGGCCCATTTGAAATTCTGTCTAGGATTGGACAAGTAGCTTATCAATTAGCATTACCACCTAATTTAAGAGTACATAATGTTTTTCACATTTCCATTTTAAAGAAATATGTTCATGATGTTACTCATGTTGTTAACTGGAATGATGTACAAGTGGAACCAGAAGGGGATTTTCTAGTGGAGTCAGACTGTATCCTTGGGAGGAGGGAGATTAGACTTCGAAATAGCACCATTGGACAGGTAAAGGTGCAATGGAAGCACCTTAGTCCATAGGAAGCCACTTGGGAATTGGAAAGTACAATGCAAGATGCATATCCAATTCTGTTCCAGGGGAATTCTGAGGATGAAGAATAAATAACATTGAGGACGATGTTATATTCTAAGGGGGTGTGTATGTCACATGCCAAAATTTTGTAAAATAATATTATCTTATTTGATTATATTCCAAGACATTATGTTAAATTTTATGTTGAAGTTGTAACTGATGACTCAGCAGAGTCAAGGATGCTAATTGTAATTATGAATATTTTAATTATAAATAAATAAAAAGTGGAGACAACAGCTTGGGAGAGTTGTTAAAAGAGTGTTTACTGGTCAAGTTGGTGGAGGAGACTGTGTGGAGAGAAAATAGACAAGTGGCAGAATGCTCAAACACTTCCAATGTTGCAGGTGGCAACCTCCCTACATTTGGGGTCATGATCCCCCAAGAAAGTGGGATCAGAGCAGGTGGCTCAATTAATGAAAACTAACCCAAAAAGACCTAGGCAATCTTAATAAAAATGCCTATTGAAGAGAGCTGAAGCTGCTCACTCCAAGAGAAGAATCATTTAGGTGAATGTACTTCAAGGATTTCATTGGGAAGGGAATTTCTGGAAAGTGTTTGAGGGGTAAACTGTAGAGAATGATCTATTACAACTATGCAGCTCAAGGATCTTGCTGCTGACTGCAGAGTTAGTACTGAGTCATTGGACTATTATTTTATTGCTTGCTCCACCCAGTCCCAACCAAGAAGACAAGGAACAGGGTCGGGTGTCCTGAGAAGACGCTGTTTGAGTGTTCTCCAGGAGTTGGTAGGGAGGAACAGCCTCCCAACGCTATTGTCATCCAGCTTTAAAAATAGGTTCTACTATCTTTTATTTGCTATGTTAAAGCTTATTTTTGAGTATGAATGAATAATGTAAGATTTATATGTTATGTAATGAACTGTTAGAATTTATAATCTTTCAGTTGTTGAATGTAAAATTTGTTTTTGAATGAGATAATCCTACCTGTCTTTTTCCCCATCTGGATAAACCATATCATACTCTAGCATAGATAGTGTGTTTAAGATAGATGATGATATGATAGAAATATGGATTGATTAGAATTATTTTGTATTTCAGAATAACAGAGTAATTTATTTATGCATATATATGTTTTCTGGAAAGGATACTATTCTGTCTAATTAAGTTATGGTTTAAAAACCAGACTACTGTATTAGGAATGCTAGCAAAGAAGTATACATAATACTTTTCAAAACAACAAGTTTATTTCTTTTAATATGTTGATTATTGTAAATAGGTTATTTATCTTATTCAGAACTGTACTTTTGCAAAATGAAACTACTAACCACTTACATAGGAAAGAGATTCAACTTAGATAAATACTTATTTATTTCTATGAAGAAAGAATCAAGTCACTTTACAGAGTTACTTTATTGTACATACTGCTTAAATATTTCTACAAAAGTTCATATTTCAAGTAGGATAATTCTAGTACTTCTTTTTATAAATAAATTAAGAACAACAATTATAAAAATGTAACAAAGAAATAATAACAAAACCTATTTAAGTACTTATCAAATAAACTGAATACAATGTTAAATAATATTTAATAAATATTATTTATATATGAAGGATTTCACTTAAATAAAACTAAACAAAAATTAATTACAAAAGAATGTACAGTGTTGAAACCCTCATAATATTAAACAGTATAAATTATAGTATTAACATTATAACATTATAATTTATAGCATAAGCATTGTAATTTATGAGTAATAACAATATAATCAGATAAGCACTAATCCAAAGATTTGGATTATTTAGTTTTTTAAAAACATCAACTCTAAAACATTATTACAGTCCTATAAGGACAGAGAAGAAAATAACAATGAAAGTATAACCACTTCACACCTGTAACAAACAATTATTTAACATGTATTATTAAACTAACATACAGAATAATTTAAGAAAATATTTGTACACAGGTTACTAATAGAATTTAACTTTGCTCTAATGACCGAGCTTATAAACAATTATTATGATAGAAAGAAATAGCAGAACAAACAATAATAATATACTATAATGGAAGATAATTTAAACAGTAAAAATATCTTTACACAGTCGAAATAGGGTGAAACCCTAGTGCACAAAAATTACATTTAGAGCATCAAAATAACCAAGTCTAAGCTCAAGAGGGTACATCTCTTCACTTAAAGATAAACAGAGGACAGCTTGACAGGACACATACTTTTCTTTACGTAACTATACACATAACCAGTAAAACACAAATTTACAAGTCACGGCATAAGCCGAAAACTTTGCTAGCAGCAAGGGTTTGGTAAACAAACTAAACAAGCTAACCAAGAAACAATAAACCACAAGGGTTATTTGCAGGCCACAGTGACCAACCGAAACTACCCAATAAAGAACTGCACAAGTAGGAACGGGCATGGGTTGACTAGGGCTTACCCGTATGTAGGAAGCTGACCCTACTCATTATACCAGCTGCGAAGAGAGATGTAATGGTCACCTGCAATGTTGCGAGCCGCAACATTAATATATTGTATTATATCAGAAACTGAATTAACAAGTTAAGAACTATAAAACAAATGAATTTTTTTGTTACATACCTGGAAACGAAGGTAATGTAACCACCAAGGAATAAGAGCGCCGCAACTAGCGAAATCAAAAGTCAACACTTCATCTCTTTTGTGATAGAGAAGGGTCCAACGAGTGCCTAAACCTCTGCGAGCGGCAGTTAGAAGAAGGGAGCAACGACCAAGCAGGAAGCAGACAATGAAGCATGCACTATCACCACCTTTTAGAGCATGAGAACCCACACTCCCAAAAACCCTATGACAGACCAGGCTGTAATATTAGAGTCACCGCTCTTAATGAATTGTTGCCAAGATAAACTTACAGTCCTATAAACTATCCCTGCAAGCAAGCTGTGGAGGAATAATCCCAAAAACTACACACAATCTAATCTGTAAGCAAAATGTCACAGCTCTCCTCAAACCATTGCAGGATGAACTCACAGTGCAGACAAGGAGCAAGGACAATGAAGGAGGACTGAACAAGATAACCAGGACACAGAGTTCACATGACGGCCAAGACACAGTTGCAGAGCGGCCCGGAGGCCTGAAAACAACGGAGAAAAATGACCAATTCTAGGGTTCGTAAACCCTTTTATTTTCTCAACACTTGGCCAAGGAAGGACCACATGTTCATGCAAATAATTCAACCATGCAGTGGGTAAATCATATAGTCCCTGCATGCAATCGAATTCCAATTATTCAAATGTATTTTAAGCACAATCTTATAGTGTGGCCATCATTTACAAAGGTTCCATGAGTCAACCAATGTTCGCATGGTATAAACTATGAACGCATAATCAATAAACCCTTGAATCATTGCCAAGCTTATGATAGTCGACGCATAGTTTGGGACAAACCAATTTCAAAACCTTGTAATTACATAACCTTATACATGATCAAATCGAGGGAGTGGTCTAACGCCACATCCTTTACCCATTGCATGTTACATTATAAACTTTGTTATTAAATAATTATTCATATCAAGCTTTTGGTTGACCTTGAAATCAACGAATCTCATAAACCATATTCATGCCAAAGTTTGTTTATGTTAATACATACCCAAAGTATGTTATGTTTTTACTTGCCCAATTATTTAGGTTTGGAACTTAGTTTATGAACTTTATAACTATATAGTTATTCACATTAAGTTTATTATTAATCATGAAATCGATGCAATATAATAATCGATAATCTTTCCCAAAGTATAATTATGCATAAAAGATTTAGTTCTTCACTAATGGAAAATCCATTTAGTCATAGCATAAATAGTATAGATACAAATGTTGATAAACCTTGAGCTATTGAAACTAGGTTTATAAAGTAAATCTCATGATACTTAGGAGATGCAAAGAAAAAGGCTATTTCCTCTCTTAGCCAAACTATGATAATAAAGTTTTACTAACAACTTTCCATAGCTAATCATATTTTCACCAACATTTATGTTGTGACTTGAAAATGTTTTAGAACATAGTTTTAATTAGGATCATGAACTTTATAAACCCTATCTGTTTCTAATACAGAACTACTGGTAAACTTAAATGCATTATAAACAAGATAATTTGTGTAGGTATTGTTGAATATCATAGAAATTATAGATCAGTGGGTGGCAACTACTCGGATTATGGGTATGAATCCTATACATAGCTCAGATCAACAAATATTAATAAATTTTTCCTGTTTACCAACCATGACAAGTACTTTTAGCTTTTCCATGTTTTGATTTGTAACATAAGCTTTTAGAACTGTCTAGTACTTGCATGAGATAATAAATCAATCTCTCTTGAATAATTGACATAAGTTAAGTAATGTGGTCAGAGGCTTAATCCAAAAGAATTACTATAAAATAAAATAAGAAACTGGAGTGAAACCATCTTCACTAAACTCTAAGTCCTTAGGACCTGGTACTTCACTGTAATGTTTAGAACCTTATAGAAAACAATCTTCATTACATAAGATGAATAACTAGCAGTTTCTTATACCAATATTATAAGTTGATAATGTATTTTACTGTTAGAACAATCGTTACAACATTACGGGTTATGCACTCTAGGTGGATTTAAATTACGACAAGGATCACAAGTTGTGAACCAGGGAAAATAATAATTGTCGCTATTTACATTCAGGAAAGAAACTGTTCTATACATATATTGTTGACAAAAATAATTGGAATAAACAAACTACTTGTTTTACCTCATAGAAGCAGATGGATTTGTAACAACTTATTTACCGAGCTATTTATTTTGCAAACATAAATATATCTAAATTCTGTATGGAATTAATAGGTGTTACTCGATCATTCATACCTGTAAACCTGTAGGGACAAATAAGCTTTCTGCGTTAGCTTAAAAGCTAAGTAAGCCCCAGAATCCAAGACAGTTCCACCTACTTGTTGCAAAACAAAACTCATCAACAAATTGAAAGAGGAATTATTGCACAAGTTAAACCTCACCTTGTATTAAATAGTAGAATGCTAAGTTACTTAATTAATATTATGTATTAACTAATCTGGTAACCAAATATTTTATAAATAACTGTTAGCTGTTAGCAGACCGCATTCTCAGCATTTTATATAATTTCAAAATTTTAATTTTTTATGAAAATTTGAGGTTTTGGCATGTGGTATTCGAGCACAAGGTTCAAACACTAGGCCTTGATGAAGCCCAAATAGCTTTCATGAAACAATTAATTAAATTATTATGCTAATGTATTTTATTTTAAATGTTATTCAACAGAGAATTGTTTTTTGAAGTTTAACAAGCAGGAATGGAAAGGCTGGAACAATATGCAGAGGAGGAGTCTCCAGTTACTGAGACAGGAAATCTACCAAGAGATCCTATACCAGAGGATTTAACTACCAATTCCTCAAAATTGTTACAACCTGTAAAAGATCTAAAAACTGAAATGGAGTCCATAAAACGAGAAAATGAAAGGATTATGAGGGCTCAAGAAGAGCTGAATCATATCCTAACTAAAAAGTTTCAAACTGAGGGTAGGGGTAGAAGAACAGAATCACAAGATACCAGTCATCAACGTAAATCTAAAAAGATGAAACATACTAAAACTGAAAGTAGTTCGTCTTCTGAAGTGTTTGGTGAACAACAAAATTACCATTCTACTAGTGACAGTAGTGATGATAATGAGTACACTAAAAAGAGGAAATACAAACCTTATGAGGAAATTTTTGGGGAGTTCAAAAAGATAAAACCACCAACCTTTAATGGAGAGACTGAGAAGGGGGAGGAAGTTGAATCCTGGTTATCTGGGATGAAGAAGTACTTCCAAATATACAACTATTCTAATCAGTTAAAGGCTAGAATGGCTATTTATAACCTCTTAGGAAAGGCTGACATTTGGTGGCAGGACTTGAAAATAGTTAAAGGCATAAAAGAAAAAAATGTAAATTGGAGTACCTTTAAGAGGTATTTCAAAAAGAAATTTATGTCTGAGCAATATTATGAGGAGAGAGCTAAATAATTTTATGAGTTAAAGCTAGGATCAATGACAATGAAGGATCTGAACAACAAGTTCTTAAGTCTACTGAGGTATGTACCATACCTCATAGAGGAGAAACCAAAGGTACAGTGATTTTTTAGCTGTCTCCCTTATCATATTAAAGATATAATTGAATATGATAACCCAAATACCTTGGAAGAAGCTATGAAAAAGGCTAACTTCTGTTTTGAGTAGAATCGGAAGAAAGAAAGCTTGGAGAACTAGAAAGCTAAGAAAAATAATAATTAGTTTGAACAAAAGAAGAAGGATTTTGTGCCTAACAGAAATTTTAAGAACAATAAGGCCAAAAATTATCCTAATAACAAGAACTTCCAAGGAAATAAGAACAATACACCCAACAACTAGAATAATTCCAAAGGTTAATATTTTGCAAATAATCATGGAAACTTTACCAAGAGCTTTGAAGGCAAAGAGCCTATAAGGTGCTGGGAGTGTAATGGCCCACACTATGCTTCAGTCTGTCCAAACTAGAAGAAGACTGGTAATAACATTCATACCATATAAGAGGAGATGACCATTGGGGAATTAGTGAGGACCATGCCTAGGATTAATGCAGATTTGGAGAATCGACAAGTTGAATATCAGACTTCCATGGTGAAAGTAGAAGGTATGATAAATCAGATCCCTGTAACTATTTTGATTGATCTAGGAGCTAGTCTCAGTTATATTTTACTTCAGATAGTAGAAAAATGTAAGTTATCTGTTGATAAGTTTGAGAATTCATGGTTAGTTTAGTTAGCCACTGGTGCTAAAAGAAAAGTAACTTGTTTTGTGAAAGAATGTGCATTAGTTATGGATAAATTTGAAACTGTTGTTAAAATTAATGTTTTTCCACTTGGTTCTTATGATTCCCTGATTGGTATGGACTGGTTAGAACAACATAGAGTAATTCTAAACTGTTATGATAAAAATTTCACATGCTTAAATAGTGATGAAAAACCAGTAAGTGTTAAAGGGATTCATAGAAAAACTACTGTAAGGTAGATTTCTGCTTTACAACTAAAAAGAGCTGTTAGAAAGGGATGTAAAGCTTACCTGGTAACAATAACTGATGAGGAAAGATTAATTAAAACATATAAGTTAAAATTGGAAGACATACCAGTCTTAAGAGAATATGTTGATGTATTCTCAGAAGAGATTCCAGGATTTCCTTCGAAAAGGGAATTGGATTTCACCATTGAACTGGTACCGGATGCAGTACCTAGTTCAAAATCCCTGTATCGAATGAATATACTCGAACTTAATGAATTAAAATCTCAATTAAAATAATTAATTGATAAAAAGTATATTCGACCAAGTGTGTCTCCCTGGGGGGCACCTATTATCTTCCTCAAGAAGAAGGATAGAACTCTGCGACTTTGCATAGATTATCGTCAGTTAAACAAGATGGCCATTAAAAATAGATACTCGTTTCCCCGCATAGATGATCTGTTTGATCAACTATGAGGAGCCACGGTATTTTCAAAAATAGTTTTAAGGTCTGGATATCATCAAGTAAGGATTAAAGATGAGGACATCTTTAAGACGGCTTTCAGAACTAGATATGGTCCTTATGAATTTGTCGTAATGCCATTCGGGCTTACTAATGCCCCAGTTGTCTTCATGTGTTTAATGAATAACATTATGCATAAGTATTTAGATAATTTTGTAGTCGTATTTATCGACGACATTCTAATCTATTTGAAAACTGAAGAAGAACATAAAGAACATCTAAAAATTGTTTTGCAAGAGTTACAAGAACATCAACTCTTCGCAAAGTTTAGTAAATGTGATTTCTTCAAGGATAAGATTCAGTATTTAGGTCACCTAGTGACCAAGGAAGGAATTTTTGTAGATCTTGAAAAGATAAGGGAAATCGAAGATTGGCTGGTTCCTAAGGATGTGACGGATGTTCAATCTTTCATGGGAATTACTAGTTACTATCGGAGGTTCATTGAAGGTTTTTCGAGGATAGCAAATACAATAACTTCCTTGCAGAAGAAAGGAAAGAAGTTTGACTGGAATCAGAAATGTGAAGAAATCTTTAAAAAGTTAAAAACTTTATTAACCAACGCACCTATTTTAAGAATATAAGTTCCTAATAAAGAATTTGTGGGGTGCACTGACGCTTGCAATGATGGCTTAGGCAGTGTTCTGACTCAAGAAGGGCATGTTATTGCCTATGAGTCTAGAAAGTTAAAAGTTCACAAAAAGAACTATGCAACATATGATTTGGAACTAGCAGCTGTAATACACATCTTAAAGATGTGGCGACTGTTAGTTTTTCAACATTTAAGCTAGCATTATGTTAGAATCTTTTCACTAAGAGAATAACAAGCACAACAATAACATAAGCACATCACATGAGACAAGAGACAGAAAGATTTTTGATAGGGGAAACCATAAATGGAGAAAACCCCTCAACTTCCTCTAAGATAGTATCACCACAAGATGTGAAACCCAAAACAGTAAGATGACCTC
>LPNX010613891.1:358620-383826 GCA_001517045.1 Pseudotsuga menziesii
AGTGAATGAATTCTACGATCCTGGGAGGCCATTCAAGGTGGCCATCACCACTTCTACATTCTTCACTTCTTCTTTAGGTCATATTCTGATTTTTGTTCTTCCCTTCAAATAGCTTGAAATTCTGAAATAGCTTTGCTTGCAATAGGTAGTGCTCTGAAGTGCACATGTGCAAGCCTTCTATGCCAAGGATCATTTGGTTTTACTGTGTCATGGATCAAGGCTTGTTCTGGACGGTCCTTCAATTTGTAAAAGCCTCCTTCTTGTTCTCCAATCACTACCACATCATCGATAGTCTTTCCTTGAGTCCCGTCATATGTTTGGAAGCCCCACTGTCTATGAGTCAATCATCACTTCCATGAGTAATGTTACCTGTTAGAGCTGATATCAGAACATCTTCATCCTCACTTGAAGAATCTTCACTTTCATATCTGGATCTCTTTCTGGATGGTTCATCATCCTCTGCAGCATGAGCATGATGTCTTCTTTCGCCTTGTGAAAGACTTCTAACCTCGTCTCCCTCTAAAACTGGAACCTCCATACTCATGTAGGTGTCCAATCCATTTTCTTCAGAGAGATCATATACTTCTAGGCTTGGAATTTTTCAACTTCCCCAGGCTTGTCACCAAGCTGATGTGATATATCATATTGAAATGAGAACCTCAAATGGAAATAGCAAAGGATTAGATCTTACCAATTTGAGGTGTCCGTCCTTGTCCCGGAGTTCGTTGATCTAGGGTTTGTCACAGAAACCCTAATTTTCAAAACTTGGAATCTTTCAGATCTGATTGGATGAAAATATATATCTCTTCAAATGGAGCTGTCCAATGTACTCCTTTTCTGAAAATAGTGGAGGGAAGCTCCCGGAACAGGAAGCTCTAATTTTCTGATTTCTTCTGCAGAAATGCCTGTTACTGTTTCTGTGATATCTCCGAAATTACTAATCCTCTGTGTCTTCAATTTCTCAATAAGGTAACCTCGCATGTATCTGATCCAACACCACAGGTTTCATCAGAATTGGTTTCACCATTTTGGATTTATGATCCTTTTCCCAAGGTGACCTGTTACAGGACTGTTCAGAATAGCGAAGTTGTACGGCATGCCACGTGTCACTGGTTCATCTTCTGAGTCTAACCTTTGGACCACAGAAATTAAAGTCTGTTCCCTTTCTGGAACATCTTCAAGAATTCCATTTGAATCTCTGTAGCCCAAGATATTGCAGATCTCCCCAGGTGTCCTGTTTATGGATGATTTCTAGAAGAGGATGGAACCCTAACTTGGAGAGATCATATCTCCTAGAATATAGCGAATCAGAGGTGGAACTTTGTACACACTGTTCATAAAGATTTTATATTTGGCCCTTGCAATTTTCCGCTTCTGAGACTTCGCCAATATCAGAATATAGCGACTGTAGAAAAACTTAGCAGTTTTAGTATTTAGGGTTTCTCCTAGCTCAGGGTCAAACTAGGGTTTGACTTTCCCGAAGTTTCACCCAACCAAATTTATTGATCCAGGTCTCTAAATTTCGGTTTTGATGAGGAGAAAAATCCTATGCTGGTCTCACCCAAAAATTCCTCTTCTGTAGAAAGCCCTAATTTCCACATCGAAACTAAAAATGCTTGAAATTGAATTCCGTATCGACAGAACGATGCACCATTTAATGGAGAGTCATCTTAGCATACTTTTGCTGAAAATATGTGGAGGAAGATCCACAAAATAGGAATCCCTAGTTACTGTAGCTGCACAATGTCTTCTTCTCAGGTTAGCTTTGATACCATGTTAGTTTTTCAACATTTAAGCTAGCATTATGTTAGAATCTTTTCACTGAGAGAATAACAAGCACAGCAATAACATAAGCACATCACATGAGACAAGAGACACAAATATTTTTGATAGGGGAAACCATAAATGGATAAAACCCCTCAACTTCCTCTAAGATAGTATCACCACAAGATATGAAACCCAAAACAGTAAGATGACCTCCCAACACAACAGCAGCCTTCTGTCTTCTGTCAAGCCAAAGTATTTCCTTCTCCAAAGGTGCGCCACACTTGAGAGAGCAAGTGATGTAATTCACAAGTGATATATAGAGAGACTCTCACTCTCTATTTATATTCTTCCGTTAACTTGAAGTGCACTCAACCATGTAGGCTTAACTTACAATTACTTACTCGAGCCTACACCTTAATTAGTGTATAATAACCCAAGTGCCCCGAAACTGTGGGGACTTACCTAATGACTTGACAAGACTTGTTTACATTAATAATCCTCCCGATCGGAACATCGGGGTAAGACAATATGACTCAAATACATAATAGAAACATCCCGGAATAAACATCGGGTTACAATATATAAAATACATATAAGAATACATTCCGAAGTTACATATACATTAACATCGACATCACCTAATTGGTAGAAAATTTGTTTTAATGACTAATAATAAAGGATTGAAGTATCTTTTAGATCAGCCTAATCTAAATGCCAGACAAGCTAGGTGGTTAGTTTTCTTAAGCGAGTATGACTTCGAAATTCAACATATAAAAGGTAAAGAAAATAAAGTTGCTGATGCATTAAGTACGAATGCAAGGCTGAATTTTGCAGTAGCGATCAGCACCTATGTTTCAGATTTAGATGAAGAACTTAAAGAAGGAATAGAACAAGATGAAAATTACCAGAATTTGAAAGCAAAAGTTAAAGAAAATCCAATAGAAAATTTAATTAAAGGTTACAGTTTAAATGAAAAATAATTTTTACCGTATAAAGATAGACTGTATATACCTAACGTACCTAAAGTTAAGTTGTTAATTCTGGATGAAATTCATAAAACACCAGATTCAGGTCATCCAGGCTATCAAAAGACTATCACCATGTTAAGAAAAGAGTATTTCTCGCAAAATATGAAAACTAAAGTGGCAAAATATATTGCTAGGTGTTTGGAATGTCAACAGGTAAAAACTGAACATCAACACCCAGCTGGTTTGCTTCAACCATTACCCATCCCCAGCTGGAAATAGGAGATAATTAGTCTAGATTTTATTACTGGGCTGCCTAGAAATCAAAATCAGAATGATTCTATCAGGTAGTAGTTGATAGGTTAAGCAAAGCAGCTCACTTTATACCTGTTAAAACTACTTATAAAGCTGCCAACATAGCTGATATTTTTCTAAAACAGATTTTCCTCTTGCATGGAGTCCCAAAAGTCATAATCTCGGACAGAGATCCTAAGTTTACAGGAAAATTTTGGAAGTCCTTATTTGAAGGGTTATACACTGCATTAAATTTCAGCACTTGTTTCCATCTTCAAACAGATGGACAAATTGAAAGGGTAAACCAGGTACTGGAAGATTTATTAAGAATGTATGTGAAAGACTAGCCTGGTAAATGGGAGGATTATTTACATCTGGTAGAATTTGCTTATAATAATAATTATCAGACATGAGCCAGATTTAGTCCTTTTGAAGTTTTATATGGATGAAAATATAATACTCCTATCTCTTGGTGTAATCCAGTGGATCGATTGGTATTAGGTCCGAAACTATTAAAAGAGATGGAAGAAATTGTAAAAAAAGTGCAAGGAAATCTGCAAGTGGCACAAGATCAGCAAAAAAGTCAAGCAGACTTAAAAAGAACTCCAAAGGAGTTTCAAGTAGGTGAACATGTGTTCATTAAGGTAAGGCCCAGAAAGAGCTCTCTGAGATTAGGGAGTTGTGCAAAATTGGCACCTCGCTACTGTGGCCCATTTGAATTTGTGTCTAGGATTGGACAAGTATCTTATCAATTAGCATTACCACCTAATTTAAGAGTACATAATGTTTTTCACATTTCCGTTTTAAAGAAATATGTTCATGATGCTACTCATGTTGTTAATTGGAATGATGTATAGGTGGAACCAGAAGGGGATTTTCTGGTGGATTCAGACTGTATCCTTGGGAGGAGGGAGATTACACTTCAGAACTGCACCATTGGACAGGTAAAGTTGCAATGGAAGCACCTTAGTCCAGAGGAATCCACCTGGGAATTGGAAAGTAAAATGCGAGATGCATATCCAATTATGTTCTAGGGGAATTCTGAGGATGAATAATAAATAACATCGAGGATGATGTTATATTCTAAGGGGGTGTGTATGTCACATGCCCCAATTTTGTAATATAATATTATCTTATTTGATTTTATTCCAAGACATTATGTTAAATTTTATGTTAAAGTTGTAACTAATGACTCAGCAGAGTCAAGGATGTTGAATGTAATTATGCATATTTTAATTATAAATAAATAAAAAGTGGAGACAACAGCTTGAGAGAGTTGTTAAAAGAGTGTTTAGTTGTCAAGTTGGTGGAGGAGATAGGGTGGAGAGCAAATAGACAAGTGGCAGAATCCTCAAACACTTCCAACGTTGCAGGTGGAAACCTCCCTACATTTGGGGTCATGATCCCCCAAGAAAGTGGGATCAGAGTAGGTGGCTCAATTAATGACAACTAATGCAAAAATACCTAGGCAATCTTAATAAAAATGCCTATTGAAGAGAGCCGAGGATGCTCATTCCAAGAGAAGAATCATTCAGGTACATGTACTTCAAGGATTTCATTGGGAAGGGAATTTATGGAAAGTGTTTAAGGGGTGATCTAGTACAACTATTCAGCTAAAGGATCTTGCTGCTGGCTATAGAGTTATTACTGAGTCATTGGAGCATTATTTTGTTGCTTGCCCCACCCAGTCCCAGCCAAGGAGACCAGGAACAGGCTCGGGGGTCCTGAGAAGACATTGTTTGAGTGTTCTCCAGGAGTTGATAGGGAGGAACAGCCTCCCAACGCTGGTTTCATCTAGCTTTAAAAACAGGTTTTACTGTCTTTCATTTGCTATGTTAAAGTTTATTTTTGAGTATGAATGAATAATGTAAGATTTATATGTTATGTAATGAACTGTTAGAATTTATAATCTTTTAGTTGTTGAATGTTAAATCTGTTCTTGAATGAGATAATCCTACCTATGTTTTTCCCCATCTGGATAAACAAGATCGTACTCTAGCACAGATAGTGTGTTTAAGATAGATGAAGATATGATAGAAATCTGGATTGATTAGAATTATTTTGTATTTCAGAATAATAGAGTAATTTATTTCTACATATATATATTTTCTGGAAATGATACTATTCTGTCCAATTAACTTATGGTTTAAAAACCAGACTAATGTATTAGGAATGCTAGCAAAGAAGTATACATAATACTTTTCAGAACAACAAGTTTATTTCTTTTAACATGTTGATTATTGTAAATACGATTATTTATCTTATTCAAAACTGTATTTCTGCAAAATGAAACTACTAACCTGTTACATAGGAAAGAGATTCAACTTAGATAAATACTTATTTATTTATGTGAAGAAAGAATCAAGTCACTTTACAAAGTTACTTTATTGTACATACTGCTTAACTATTTCTACAAAAGTTCATATTTCAAGTAGGATAATTCTAGTACGGTATTTTTATACATAAATTAAGAACAACAATTATAAAAATGTAACAAAAAAAATAACAAAACTTATTTAAGTACTTATCAAATAAACTGAATACAATGTTAAATAATATTTAATAAATATTATTTATATATGAAGGATTTCACTTAAATAAAACTAAACAAAAATTAATTATAAAAGAATGTATAGGGTTGAAACCCTCATAATATTAAACAATATAAATTATAGTATTAACATTATAACATTATAATTTATATCATAAACATTGTAATTTACTAGTAATAACAATATAATCAGATAAGCACTAATCCAAAGATTTGGATTATTTAGTTTTTTAAAAACATCAACTATAAAACATTATTACAGTCCTATAAGGACAGAGAAGAAAATAACAATGAAAGTATAACCACTTCACACACGTAACAAACAATTATTTAACATGTAATATTAAACTAACCTACAGAATAATTTAGGAAATTATTTGTACACAGGTTACTAACAGAATTTAACTTTGCTCGAATGATCGAGCTTATAAACAATTATTAAGATAGAAAGAAATAGCAGAACAAACAATAATAATATACTATAATGGAAGATAATTTAAACAGTAAAAATATCTTTACACAATCGAAATAGGGTGAAACCCTAGTGCACAAAAATTACATTTAGCGCATCAAAATAACCAAGTCTGAGCTCAAGAGGGTACATCTCTTCACTTAAAGATAAACAGAGGACGGCTTGACAGGCTGCATACTTTTCTTTACGTAACTATACACATAACCAGTAAAACAAAAATTTACAAGTCATGGCATAAGCCGAAAACCCTGCTAGGAGCAAGGGTTTGGTAAACAAACTAAGCAAGATAACCAAGAAACAATAAACCACAAGGGTTATTTGCAGGCCACGGTGGTCAACCGAAACTGTCCAATAAAGAACTGCACAAGTAGGAATAGCCATGGGTTGACTAAGGCTTACCCATATGCAGGAAGCCGACCCTACTCATTATACCAGCTACGCAGAGATATGTAACAGTCACCTGCAACATTGTGAGCCGCAACATTAATATATTGTATTATATTAGAAACTGAATTAACAAGTTAAGAAGTGTAAAACAAATGAATTCTTTTGTTGCATACCTAGAAATGAAAGTAATGTAACCACCAAGTAATAAGAACGCCGCCACCAGTGAAATGAAAAGCCAACCCTTCATCTCTTTTGTGATAGAGAAGGGCCAATGAGTGCCTAAACCACTATGAGCAGCAGCCAGAAGAAGGGAGCAATGGCCAAGCAGGAAGCAGACAGTGAAGCACACACTATCACCACATTTCAGAGCATGAGAACCCAAACTCCCAAAAACCCTATGACAGACTAGGTTGTAAGATTAGAGTCACTACTCTTAATGAATTTTTGCCAAGATAAACTCTAGTCCTGTAAACTATCCCTACAAGCAAGCTGTGGAAGAATAATCCCAAAAACTACACACAGTATAAGCTGTAAGCAAAATGTCATAGCTCTCCTCAAACCATTGCAGGATGAACTCACGGTGCAGACAAGGAGTAAGGACGATGAAGGAGGATTTAACAACATAACCAGGACATAGAGTTCACATGGCGGCCAAGACACAGTTTCAGAGCGGCCCGGAGGCCCGAAAATGACAGAGGAAAATGACCAATTCTAGGGTTCATAAACCCTTTTATTTTCTCAACACTTGGCCAAGGAAGAACCACGTGTTCATGTAAATAATTCAACCATGCAGTGGGTAAATCATATAGTCCTTGCATGAAATTGAATTCGAATTATTCAAACGTATTTTAAGCATAATCTTATAGTGTGGCAATCATTTACAAAGGTTCCACGAGTCAACCAACGTTTGCATGGTATAAAATATGAATGCATAATCAATAAACCCTTGAATCATTGCCAAGCTTATGATAGTCGACACATAGTTTGGGACAAGACGATTTCAAAACCTTGTAATTACATAACCTTATACATGATCAAATCGAGAGAGTGGTCTAACGCCACATCCTTTACCCATTGCATGTTACATTACAAAACTACCAAGTAGTCTACCAGACAAACACAGTTGTGCAGAACAATGATAACAACCAACGAAGCAATGATTAAAATGAACTGATTAATCAAAGATATGAAGGCTGTCGATATGTGTGCCAGTTCGACAACTGTCGTGGAGGATATGGAGGTCGAGTTCGATTCTCTGGGAATCACGATAATCGACCACGTGAGCTTATCCAGTGTTTTACATGCTATAAAGAAGGTCATCGATATGCAGACTTCCCATACGAGGACATAACCGATTTAAAATTTTTTACTAGTTGTGGAGTTGGTGATCACTCATTAGAGGATTGTCCTACTATGCTTGATAAAATCAATAAAAATTAAAATGTTAATGTATTTTTGTGTATTCAAAAACATGACCTAATCAATACGAAGAACCTACATATAGTAACCCAACAAGGGACAAAACTTGGGAGTGATAATCAACGCATAAGCAAAATAAAATAAAAGAACGATTATCGTAACCGAGCTACATGGAAACAATTGTATAATGATGCAACGAATATATTTAAAGAATTTGCTAGACAAAAAGAAGCTGATGATAGTCGACAAAGCACAGTTAAAGAATTAATACGTTTAGTACAAGATGATAAAGCGATATCTCAATTCATTGAATTATTGTATAATATGAAGCATAATAATAATACAGAAAAACAAACAAAAAAACATATCCAGTCTAAACCAAAAGGACAAAAGTGATGTAAACCCACTTGTCGACCTAGAAATCGAAGGATACCATGTTCGACAAGTTGTACTTGACTTCGTCTCACAAGTAAATATTATGACTCATGACACTTGGGAACAGTTGGGTAGACCTTGACTATATGAGTTAGGAATATACCTCAAATTAGCTGACAAAGGTTTGATCAAACCTATTAGAGTTTGGAGAAATGTCGGGTCGATAATAAAAGGAATATCGACCAAAGTCGACTTTGAAATTACTAATCCTAAGGAAGGATCTAGTTCCTTCTCAAATTTAGTAGGTTGACCATGGGGAAGAAAAATGAAAGCATCAATATCTTTAGATAAAGAAAGGATAAAACTAAAAGGGAATGGACAGAAAGTTATAGTACCTATCCATCCATCCCAAGGAGAAACTTGGACAGAACCTATTGATGAAGAAGTCAACATCCGACAATTATATCAAATACAAAATAATGAAGACTACACAGAACCCAATGTCTATGGCAAGCTTCACTTAGGCAATCAAGACTCAGTAGGATACAACTCACATGCAGCATTATATGATTGGTAACTTGAAAACTATGAGATGCAAGCAAGAGGTTGCTGGATCATTCAAATAGTACAGAAGAAACTAGTCCAACAATGTTTCTTAGTTTCCATCATCCCAAAAATATTCGAAAAGAAAAGCAGGGAATACCCTACCTTAAAACCAACAAATGTAAGTGTTGATGTAATTGTAACTTCAGATTCTATTCACTTGTATTTCTTATGTATTGTAACCTGATGTTTATTCTGGGATGTGTCTATAATGTAATTGAGTCATGTCATGCCCTGATGTTTTGATCAGGAGTTTCTATAATGTAAACAAGTCATGTCAAGTCATTGTGGGTAACCCTCTTATTGGTCAAGGGTTAAAGTCCCTACAGTTTCGGGGCACTAGGGTTATTAGACTCTCCTAGAGAAGTTGGCCCTAGTAGGTTATTGTCAAGTCGGGAATTAGTATAAATAGAGAGTGAGCCTCTCCATTTATCACACACTCACTCACACTCAGTTGTAGCGCATAGATGAGGAAGAAGAAGACATTGGGGCTAGGAAGAAAGAGTCTACTGCTGTCGAGAGATCATCTTACTATTTTGGGGTTTTACTTTTGGTGTTGATTCTATCTCTGAAGAAGTTGCGGGGTTTTCTCCATTTATGATTTCCCTGAGGAAAAACACTGTGTTCATTGTCTCTTGTGTTTGATTGATGTGCTTGTTATTCTCTCAGTTAAAAGATCCTAATATAATGCTAGCTTAATGTTAAAAATCTAACATGGTATCAGAGCTAACGCTAGAAGAAGACACCGTGCAGCTACGGGAACTAGGGATTCCTACTTTGTGGATATCTCTCCATATATTTTCAGCAAAATAAGGTTGGACTAACTCTCCTCCCTAGGGCACATTTTTCTATAGAAGCAGAATCCAATTCTAAGCTTTTTCAATTTTGGACCCGACACTACTGCCAAAAATTAGGGCTTTCCACAGAAGTGGAATTTTTCAGTGAGCCCAGGCCTGGATTGATCTCCTCCTTAAAATCGAAGTTTAGAGATCAATATCAAAGCATTTTGTTGGATAGAACTCCGGAAAATCCAAACCCTAATCTGCTCCTGAACTAGCACTGTAGAATTTCATCTCCAAATCCATATCTGACATCTTGACTTGGTAAGATCTAAATATTTTGTATTTCCATTTGAGGTTCTTAGTTAAGATGTCTCATCATACCAAAATTGATGAAAATATTGATTGAGATGATAACTTCCAAGCCTGTAAGTATAGGATCTCCCTGGTCCTGGAAGAAAATGAGTTGGATTCCTACATCAATGAGGAGGTTCCATTTCCAAAGGGAGATGAGGCCAAGGCATTACACAAAAAGAAGTTGGTTATGGCAAAGAGGATTATTGCTGATTCAATCAAGGATCACCTCATACCATAGGTGTCCTCCCTAAAGACACCTAAAGCTATGTTTGATGCCCTAACCAAACTATTTGAAGGAAAAAACATAAACATGAAAATTACTTTAAGGAACCAGTTGAAGAATGTGAAGATTCAGAATGCAGAGACCATCCAATATTACTTCACAAGAGTCTCTCAGATCAAGGAACAACTAGAAGCAGTAGATGAAGAAGTGGAAAATGCAGATATTGTAATGACCACCTTGAATGGTCTCCCTAGGATATGGGACTCTTTCATTCAAGGGATGTATGCCAGAAATAAGTTAGTGTTTAGCAGACTTTGGAAAGACTGCTCACAAGAAGAAGCTCAAGTAGCATCTCGAGAAGAAAAGATGGGAAGTGAAGATCAAGCTCTCACAGTTCAATCCAAGAAACCCAGAAGGGACCATCATCATCATCATTCTAAAGGTAAGCACTCTTCCTACAGGAAATCTCAACTCAGATGTTATACTTGTGATGAAATAGGGAACTTTTCCAGAGATTGTCCTAGAAACAAAAGAAACTCTCACAAGAAGAAAAACAACAAGAGAATACATCATGCTGATGCTACAAAAGATGATGAACCTTCCTCAAAGAGAAACAAACAAGAAATTAATGATTCTTCAAGTGATGAAGAATATGTTTTGATTTCTGCTCTCATGGGAAACATCACACATGGAAGCAATGATTGGCTTATAGACAGCAGGGCTTCCAAACATATGACAGGATTCAAAGAGTCTTTTGTGAGACTGTCAGAACATGAATCACCTCACAAGGTGAAGCTCAGAGATGACTACTAGTATCCAATAAAAGGTAGTGGGGAATCCTCCTATAAGCTAGACTATGGAAAGTCCATGAAGATGAAGGATGTATTGTTTGTACCGGGACTCAAGAAGAGCCTCCTCTCCATATCTACATTAGATGCAAAAGGCATGAGGGTTGCATTTGTAGATGACCAAGTTCCCATGTGGCCAAAAGGAAAGACCTTCAATGATGCAGTAGTGATTGGGGAACAAGAGGGAGGTCTATACAAATTGAAGGGCCATCTAGAACAAGCCTTGATCCTTGACATAGTAGAGCCAAATGAAATTTGGCATAGAAGGCTTACACATGTGGATTACAGAGCACTACTACTTGCAAGCAAAGCTATTGAAGGTCTTCCATAAATTCAAGTAAAACATGATGGAGTCTGCAAAGGATGTGCGAAAGGAAAGAATACAAAGAATACATTTCCAAGTAGCGAGAGCAAGGAAAAAGGAATCTTGGAAATCATCCACTCTGATGTATTTGGACCAACATCATCAAGTTCACTAAGTGGGTATGTATACTATGTTTCTTTCATTGGTGACTTTTCTAGGAAGAGATGGATTTAATTCATGAAGAACAAAGATGAAGTTTTCAGCAAGTTCAAGGAATTCAAAGTCTTGATCGAGAACCACACTGAAAACAAGATCAAGACCTTTTGATTAGATAATAGCAGAGAATTCACATAAAATGAATTCAAAGAGTTATGCAAAGACTCAGGGATTAAGAGGGGGTTTTCCACTCCATATAATCTTTAACAAAATGGGATTGCAAAAAGGAAAAACAGAACTATCATGGAAGCTGCAAGAGCTATGCTTCATGATCAAGATCTTCCCATGCATTTATGGGCAGAAGCTTCCAGAACAATGGTGTATGTACAAAACCATACTCCACATAGAGTACTCGAGAAGAAGACACCTAAAGAAGTCTTTTCCAACAAGAAACCAGAAGTCAACCATCTAAGAATATTCAACTGTCCAGTGTACATACACATTTCAAAAGAGAAGAGGACAAAATTAGATCCTTCAGGAAAGAAGGGAATATTTGTGGGATACTCTGAGAGCTCGAAGGCTTACATAATATACTTCCCAGGATTCAAGAAGATCAACATTAGCAGGGATGTGACATTTGATGAAGATGCAGCTTACAACAAATCCAGAAAGAGACCTGCTAAAGAACCTAATGTAGAAGAAGCACCCAGAATTCATGATACAACCATGAACAAAGAAACTCAAGAAGAAGATCGAGAATTTGAAGAACCTCAAGAACTTGTAGATCCACCTCGGGAGAAGAATCCCCACAAGAGGAAACCTTCTTGGGTATGAGAAGCTATCCAAGGTGCAAAAAGATATGGAGCTCCAGAAGAGAATCATAGAGAAAGAAAGAGGACCATATCCTACTTTGGTTATGTAGCATTATTATGTGATTTCATCGATAAAGATCCTTCCAATTATGAAGAAGTGGCAGAACGGAAAGAATGGAAGGATGCTATTATCAAAGAGTATCAATCGATCATGAAGAATGATGTTTGGGATGTTGTTCCAAGGCCAAAAAGGAATTATGTTGTAACTTCCAAATGGAGAAAGAAAGAGGACCAGATCCTACTTTGGTTATGTAGCATTATTATGTGATTTCATCGATAAAGATCCTTCCAATTATGAAGAAGTGGCAGAATGGAAAGAATGGAAGGATTCTATGATCAAAGAGTATCAATCAATCATGAAGAATGATGTTTGGGATGTTGTTCCAAGACCAGAAAGGAATTCTGTTGTAACTTCCAAATGGATCTACAAGATCACACATGCTGCAGATGGTAGCATATAAAAATATAAAGCAAGATTTGTTGCTCATGGTTTCTCCCAGAAATAAGGAATAGATTATGAAGAATTTTTTTCACCTGTAGCTAGATACACTTCCATCAGACCAGTACTTGCTCTGGCTGTAGTGATGAAATGGAAGATACACCAAATGGATGTCAAGACTACTTTCTTGAATGGTGTAGTGGAAGAGAAAGTGTATGTGGAGCAGCCACTTGGTTTTGAGACACATGACAGGGAGTCTCATGTATGTAGATTGAATAAATCCTTGTACGGTTTGAAACAGGTACCTAGGACATGGTACGATAGAATTGACAGCTTTCTATCTAGTTTGGGCTTTACCAAGAGTAAAGCAGATTCCAACCTTTACTACAATGTTGAAGATGGAAACCCAGTGATGCTCCTACTGTATGTAGATGATATTTTTGTAAAAGGTATGGATGGGTTGATTACTAATACGAAGAGGAATCTTGATGCCAATTTCAAAATGAAGGACTTGGGTATGATGCATTATTTTCTAGTCATGGAGGTGTGGCAGAATGCAGACGGAATTTCCATAGGACAAGGGAAATATACGGTAGAGATCTTGAAGAGATTCGGGATGATGGACTGCAAGGCCATGACTACAACTATGGCATTGAAGCAATCCTATGTGGCACTGAGTACAGCTGAAGAAGAGTATGTCGCAGCTTTTTCAGCTAGTTGTGAGGTAGTATGGTTGAGATAACTACTATCTAATTTATTTGATCTCCAGTTAGATGCTACTTGTATATATTGCAACAACCAGAGTTGTGTGAAGTTGTCGGAGAACCCAGTGTTCCATGACAAGTAAAAGCATATCAAGATCAAATATCACTATATCAGGGATCTGGTGTAAAGAGGAGTAGTGAAGCTCTAGTAGTTGTGATGGATGAATAGATAGATGATGTGTTGACAAAGCCATTAGCTAGAGTGAAGTTTGAGTACTTCAAGGAGAAGCTTGGTGTTCTCCAGATCGAGGTTCCTTCCAAGGGGAAGTGATGAGTCCGTGAGCCATTCTGACATGGTGACAGGATTGGTTCCTTCCATGGTTAGATGTAAGGGATGATCCATTCTGTCATGGTGAGAGGATTGGTTCCTTCCATGTCAAATATGAGTGCTGAGCCATTCTGATATGACTGTAGGATTAGTTCCTACATGATCAGATATAAGGGTTGTTGCCATTCTTTGAATAGAGGTGCCTTGTCAGTTACCAGGAATACTCAGTCTAAGACTGAGGGCCTTTCTGATATGATTATGAGATGTAGTATTACATGATCAGATGTGAGTGCATGGCCATTTTGATGTGATTGAGGGATTGGTTCCCACTTGATCAGATATAAGGGATGATGCCATTCTCTGGGAGAATGAAGGCACCTGGTCAGTTACCAGGAAAGCTCAGTTTGTGACTGAGGGCCATTCTGATATGACTGTGGGATGTGTTCTCACATGATCAGATATGAGTGTTGGGACATTCTAATGATTCAAGGTTATATGTAAGGGCTGGGCCATTCTGACGAGTCAAGGTCATATGTAAGGGCTGGGCCATTTTGATGAGTCAAGGTCAGATGTAAGGGATGGGTGGCATTCTAACATGGTGAGAGGATGAAGTTCCTTCCATGGTTAGATGTAAGGGCTGGGCCATTCTGACATGGTGAGGGGATTAAGTTCCTCTCATGGTCAGATGTGAGTGTTGGGCATGCCTTTCTAACGAGTCAAGGTCATATGTAAGTGTTAGATATGCCATTCTGACTTAGGGTCAGATATAAGTGTTGAAGAAGACCTACATGGAGGCTAGGCCTACACCCAACATGAAAAGGGCTGGCTCTGTAGAACTTCCTGTGATGAGAAGAATCATGAGATAGCACCTGTGATGATCCAGTGATGATGCTCTAGTGATGATCCAAATCGAGTGATGATCCAAATCCAGTGATGATGTTCCAGTGATGATCTAGATCAAGTGATGATCCAGATCCAAAGATGAAGATGAAGATGAATTGAATATGAAGATGACAAGGACTCAAGGATGATCCAGATGATACAGAGAAGAAGACTTGTGTTGACAAATTGTGTCGATAGACTACCTTCCTAGTTAAGAGGGAGAGTTGATGTAATTGTAACTTTGAAATGTATTCACTTGTATTTCTTATGTATTGTAACTCGATGTTTATTCCAGGATGTGTCTATAATGTAACTGAGTCATGTCATGCCTCGATGTTCCGATCGAGAGTTTCTATAATGTAAACAAGTCATGTCAAGTCATTTTGGGTAACCCTCCTATTGGTCAAGGGTTAAAGTCCCTGTAGTTCTGGGGCACTAGGGTTATTAGACTCTCCTAGAGAAGTCAGCCCTAGTAGGTTATTTCCAAGTAAGGAATTAGTATAAATAGAGAGCGAGCCTCTCTATTTATCACACACTCACTCACACTCAGTTGTAGCGCATAACTAAGGAAGAAGAAGACATTGGGGCTAGGATGAAAGAGGCTACTGCTGTTAGGAGATCATCTTACTATTTTGGGGTTTTACTTTTGGTGCTGATTCTATCTTTGAGGAAGTTGCGGGGTTTTCTCCATTTATGGTTTCCTTGAGGAAAAACAATGTGTTCATTATCTCTTGTGTTTGATTGCTGTGCTTGTTATTCTCTTAGTTAAAATATCCTAATATAATGTTAGCTTAGTGTTAAAAATATAACAGTAAGTATCAGACAAATCCCAAGATACAAAGAAAGAGAATCACCAGTTATGCATATAGAACAAGTATCTAAAAAAATTGGTGAACATGGCTGACTATAAAGCTTAATAGAAACCCTCACAGGACAAGTTGCTAGATGGTGGGATATCCATCAATAAAGATTGAAAACATGGACAACAGCTTTGACTTAATTTGTAGAAATATTTGGAGGAGAAATGCTAACCAAACAAGCCCAAATACCTATGTTCATCCAGGGGCATGAACCAGAAGAACACATAAGAACATGCGAAAGAGAATGGAAAAGGCTTGGATATAAAGATGAATGTACATGGCCACACCTATTTCCATCAACACTATCCGACTTACCAAACAAATGGTACAAAATGGAAGAAGCACAGGGTGAAACATTTCAGTGGCACAAACTTAGAGAGAACTTCATCAAAGACTTCAACTTTATACCACAAAATGAAAAGTTAGTCGAAACTGAAAAACAAATCAAAGAATTTATAGAACCAACCGAGAACAACACCCTAACACAAAATTATGATCGACCGACAATAACATGTAATAACATACAAACCAAGACAATAACACAGTCAACAAGACTACAAATGGAAAACAAAAATCCAGAAGGGAAAATATTTCGATGGAAATCATACCATTCAGAAACAACAAAACCAATTCACACAGTACTTAAATTCGAGAAAACTGACAAAGAAGATACCGACCGAATGACTACAACAGACTTTCCTGCTACATTCTCACAGTTCATAGAAGAAAGCCGACCAATCAATGAAGCTAAAGCACCAGAATGGTTAGATGCCAAAGTTAAAACTAAATAATTTGACATATCAAATGATGATTGACCAAAAATGGAAAAAATTGGTGATTACTAGAGTGAAGAACAAACAACCGAGATAGTAAAATTACTGAAATAATTCCAAGATGTGTTCTCTAAAGACTACAAATATCTCAAAGGTCTAGTCCATGAAATGGGCAAAATGAATATTGACATTAAATCTGATGCCCGACCTATAAAGAAGAGGCCATACAAATTAGCTCATAAATACAAAGAGATAGTCAAGAAAGAGATTGATAATATGCTTGCAGCAGGAATTATCTACCCTATTGACCAATCGGAATGGGCAAGTCTAATGGTTGTACAGCCAAAGAAACATGACCCGACAAAGCTACGGATCTGCTTCTACTTCAGATAATTAAACAAAGTCACCTTAACAGACCCATTCCCAACACCCTATGCAAATGAATTCCTAAATGAAGTCGCATGACATGAATGCTACTCATTTACAGACGGATTCTCAAGTTACAACCAAGTACCAATAGCTAAATAAGCTCAGAAAAAGACAACATTCATATGTGAATTTGGATCATTTTCCTACAGAGTTATGCCTTTTTGTCTCAAAAGCGCACCTGCAGTATTTTCAAGAATTGTTGTCAAAAAATTTCAAGAATATATATACAAAACAATGGCAGTATATTTCGATGATTGGGATGAAAATATACCTACAATACCATGGGCTTATAGAACAGCATACAAGCATTTGACCGACCAAACACCGTTCTGACTAGTCTATGGCCAAGAAGCAATTGTTCCACTACATTTTCGATAACAAACACCTATCATAGTAGATATTTTACATGCTGATGTCGAAGAAGGAAGGAAGGATTGAATGATGCAATTAAGCAAGCTAGAAGAACACCGACCGTTTGCTCTACAACATCAAGAAATCTAAAAATAGCAGCAGAAGGCTTGGCATGATCGGAATATCAAAAACAAAAATCTGTCAATAGGGAACCTCGCCTTACTATACAACAGTTGAGTAAAAGGAAAACCCAAAAATTTACACACAGAATGGATGGGACCTTACGTTGTTGAAGAGATTCATGCCAATGGATCAATTCGACTAAGCACATTACAAGGCATAATATTTCAAAAACTTGTTAATGGTGCCCGACTAAAATGATACAAAAATTAAACCAGGTTAAAAAAAAAAGACATAAATATAACAACCATAATTGTTAGACAAAACTATAAAATCTAAAAATCCTAAAACAGAACTGTTAAGTCAGTAATTTGTTTCTTCATTTTTTGTTTGATTTGCATTTTATTCCAAGTTGCTCATTTGCTTTAGTTTGGTTTTTTGCTTCTTTTTAGGGAATTTTTGGTTGTTATGTGAAATTTTGAACTTAGCCTCTATATTTTTACTTTATTTTTTGATCCTTTACATTATTGAGGGGTTTTTAAAGGTCATCATGTTGAATAGTGGACTCAGAAATCATATTCTGAGTATAGTCATCATTCAAATAGCATTTAAATTTCATACAAAATGGAAAAAAGTTGTAAACCAGCGCCAAAATAGAGTTAAATTTATTGTTGTAGCGCAAGTGTGAAAAAATAACAAAGGAGCGCTACAAGAATATCGCGACTGTTAGTTTCTCCGATTTTTTAGCCAATTTTTTGCATGATTACAAATCGTGGGTGACTAATCGCTTGATTTGAGGGTTTTGTGCTACGTGTGGATTCAGTGAGCATCATGAGGACAGATGGTTTTATGTCATAGAAGGGATCGTGGTCATCATTATCAGAACGATGGTCATCATGACAGGTAGCGGCTGAAATTGAGCTTGATGTGAAGGTAGTTGTCCCTTACATGTATTTCAAAGTTGGAAAGCTTAGTGGGGCAACAATAGCTGCTAAAAAACCGGACATTGCCATTGTAGAACAGAGGCGAGGTTTCTTATGGTTTCACAGAAAATTAGGGCTTCCTGATTCCGCCACCTGCAATCAAATTGGGTGCTGAAGGACACTTGTATATTTGAGGTGGACAATCTGACAGCTCAGGTAGCAATTTTAAGCATCTGCAATTGAACATTAAAGAGGTATTCTGCGATAAGCTCTTAGTTATTGATAATTTGGGGTTTTCTCGGTGAGGTTTGCTCTGTCAAAATTGGTTAAAGGAAACATTTAGTTATGTTTTCTAATGAGATTCCTGCCACAAAGATAGCTGTCTAAGAAACTCTGAGACACCATGGAGACTGGAAGGTTGAAAAAATAGCAATTTCTAATGAAGTATGACCCTGTCAAAGTTTGAAAGCTCGATGATGTGAAAAACTGTGCATTTTATGATGTTCAAACTTCATAAATAAGCCTACTACTTGTGCAAAATGTAATGAAGGAGCCGAACATTTGAGATAGCCTGAAGACCTAGTTTTAGTGCATGCTAGAAAGCTAATTAGTTCGGTGTTAAAGTCAAATTGAAACAGAAAAATGAATAGAGCATGAAGTTATTTTCCTTTTCATTGCAACACATGATCCTCTTTATACAGTCCAAAGGAGGTCTGATTGTTGAATGAGCAGTGTGTATAATACCTAGTTTTCATCAATAGTTTTAGTTAATCTGAGAAACTTGTAGCAATGATCATATTTGCAAAGGATTAATGTGCAGAAAATTTTCATACGGCAATACCAGAAGGTTTCGAGGGTTAATTTTGGTATTATTACATAGGTTTATTATGAATGCTGGAGATGGTCATCTATTTGAACAAACAAATTGATTGATAACTAGGTTTCATAATCAGCTGCACTGAAGAGGCTGGAGTACTCTAAATGACCTAGACCATTTATACCTGTGATAAAGCTTAACCTGTATTAGTAAACTAAAAGAATCATTCAGGAAGTTGTGGGGAGTTTCTCATTGAAACTTAAAGAGGCTTGAGAAGCAAAAAAGCAGCTACTAAGTCATCTGCTGAACCCTAAAGTCATACAGTTTCCAGTTTTTGAAGACAAATGGGTAAGAGTGGCAAAGTTAATAGAGCTGAGCCTACTGATACAAGTTGGATGGAAAAACTCCCAGGTTGTGTAGAACTATTCCAATAGGCTGGTTGGCTAGAGTTTTTCAGAAGAATAGATGGTTACAATGCTGAAGTTTCCTGTAGGTTTGCACAATGTTACAAACATGATATGGTGGTTTTTGATACCTTAAGCTTTAGATTGACAGTGGATTTAGTAGCAGAGGCTACTAGGATAAAGAATGAAGGGGATATGTGGTTTAAGAAACTGCCCTTCACCTTTGATGCTTAGAGGTATTTGTTACCAAATATTACCCCAGATTGGAGCAAGGGCATTTTGATCTAGAACTTCAGAAGTGAATGGGTCGAGCCCATCATAATTTTGCAGAGCTATATAACATGTGAGGGAAGATATGCATATGTTTTCAAGTACCACTTCAGATTTCTTCAGCATATGGTGGGTGTGTCCAAGATGAGTCTCCCCTTCTTCCTGTACAAAAGCTTGCAGAAGATGTCTAGTAGGGTTAAGGGGCATGAAGACCATACATCACAATCTATTTTCCACCATGGATTAATCAAATTGATCATTAGTACTGTCTTGCAGAAGGAAGGGAAAACTTGGGATTTATTTCTCTTCTGGTCTGGTTTTCAGGTTAACCAATAGGATCAGCAAACCAAGAAGAAAGCAGACAAAGGGAAAGTACTGATAAGAAAATTAGGTCAAAAGGTGAAATATAAGGACAAGACAAAAGTTAAGATGGAGAAAGCATCAGAGGCTGTGAAAGATGACAGTGAGCCTAAAGTGTTTACAGCTGATACTAAAGGTCAGTACTCACTGTTTACAGAAGAAAAAAGGCATCCTGTGCAACACATGGCACCTGTAAAGGACTCCAATGAAGTTAAAGATACTGTTACAGAAGAGGTTGCTGTACATGAAGAGAAACTTCAGTCCCAGCAGAGGAGCCCCATCACCATCTTGTCAGAGGATGAGGGGTATTTTCTATAAGAGGATCAACCTATTACTAAAACTGAAGTTAAAGCTGAAGCATGCAGAGAATTTTCCTCTTTGGAGAATAAAGCAGTCAGGCCTAGCAGAAAGAAAAACAGACTTGAAGTGATGGAATTTGCTTCTGTCAAACATCAGGGAAGAACTGTGAAAATGTTAGGACAATTAGTACCAGGATGGAGGCCTAAAACTAGGCCTAGGAATAAATTAAGGTTAAATTTTAAGAAGTTGCTTAACCCTAAATTGAATATCAAGGAAGTGACTGTCTTAGATGATATTTCCTCAGGTGAAGAACCAGAATTTGACACAATGAGTATTAAAAGCAAGGGAAAAGCAGTGGCCAAAGCTTCCTCATCTCATCCTGCAAAAGTAAAAGGATCATCACAGTCAGTAAAGGAGTTAGGCCAGCCTGGGCCTAAATTGTCTACCATGTTTTTTGAAATAAAGAATGAGATTTTAGAGCAACAACAAGCAAAAGAAGTTGAGGTTCCTAATATTGAAGGTCAGTCATTGAAAGTTGATGAAGTTATACCTGAAGAGGTAATTTCCACAGACCTGCTAAATGAAGATGCAGACATTTTTAAAAGGTTTGACATACCTTGGATGCCCAGTTATGAACAAGAGATCATGACAGAGAGGTCATTTGATTCAGATAAAGAAAACTTGCAGAAAACTATTAAGCAGTACAAACAGCAGATGAATTACATGCAAGGGATCAATGATGGGTTGATGATGGCTAATAGAAGGCTTAGAGAAGATCTACAGGATTTCAATGACCATTTTCAGGAGTTGACAGCAGTATCTAAAGAGGCTTTAAAGAGAAAAATAACCACTGACTTCCAATGCACAGAGTTGAAAAAGACAGTCAAAGACTTACAGCAGGAAAATGAAGAGCTCACGAGAAGACTAGCAAGCATGGAAGATGAACAGAGGCGAGCTAGGAAGAAAGCTCAGGCATTGGATGGCATAGCTTTGCTAGCTGAGGCAGCTAAGGACCTATGAGTTAGTTATTGAATTAGTTTTTTGTTATCTCTTTTTGAGAAACATATTAGTTAGTTGTTTACTATTTTTGGAAAATGTCATATTTTGTAATATTGTAAATTTTACTTTATCCCATCGAATTAGTTGAGGGTAGTTAGGGTTTGATCCTTAACTGATTTTGTAAAAAGTAGCATTTAGAGAGGTTAGAAACATCCAGGAGCTTCACTGCTCCTCTCTGCACCATATCCCTGATATAGTGATACTTGATCTCAATATGCTTCGACTTGTCATGGAACACTGGATTCTCTGACAACTTCACGCAACTCTGGTTGTCACAATGTATACAAGTAGCATCCAACTGGAGATCAAATATATCAGACAGTAGCTTCCATAGCCATACTGCCTCACAACTAGCTGAACAAGCTGCGACATACTTTGCTTCAGTTGTACTCAGTACCACACAGGATTGCTTCCTGCTAAACCAAGAGATCACACCTGATCCCATACTGAAGCAACATCCCGAAGTACTCTTCCTGTCTATGGCACTGCCTGCCCAATCTGAATCAACATAACCCTCTAGGTTAATCTTCTGATTCGCATCGTACTTGAGTCCATAATCAACTGTACCCCTGCATGCTTTGCAACCATCAGGTGAACATGTCTCAATGTGTTCACAGCAAAGCAAATATTTGGTCTCAGGTACATCAAGGACCCAATCATCTGATGATACATCATAGCATCAACCCACTTTGATGAAGCATCACTCAATAGCTTCATATTCGATGCCATAGGTGTGGTCATGCAGTCCATCATCCTCAATCTCTTCAGGATATCTACTGCATACTTCCCTTGTCCAAGGAAGATCCCATCTATACTCTGCCACACCTCCATGCCTAGAACAATAGTGCATCAGCACATAACAGGAGCATCACTGGTCTTCCACCTTCAACCTTGGATCAAAGGTTGGAATCCACTTTACTCTCAGTAAAGCCTAGAATCATCAGTAATCAGCCCATCCTGTCGTATCATGTCGAACCTCAAGATATTCTGTAGTCACTCCCTCTGAAGCGGAGCATCATACTCCCTCTGTCTTCTATACTCTATGCACTGAAACATTCTGTACCAGAGTGACAAGTAGCTTCCTATGCTACTAATCTTCTATGTGATCATCTAGTGTATAGACTTGCATCTTCAACCTTGTAGAAAATTTTAAGATCTTCATCAAGCTCATCGCGTATGTGTTTCAACTCTTACTGGCTGCAAATGTCTCTTCGTAGTCTAGGCCTTCCTTTCATGAGAAGCCTCATACTACGAATCTTGCTTTGCATCCCACGATGTTTCCATCTACTACATGATGGAACTATGAACTTCTCTTCAGGTCTCGATAATACACCTTGACATCATTCTTCTTGAATTGGAAGGTTCTGCATCAATGATTTCACTGCATTCATCATATTATTCTTTGTCTTGAAACTGTCATCACTTGTTCTTCGGAACAAGTCTTCATTCTTCTTTGCTTGTAAGCGATTATGTATGCGATATTTCCTACAAGTCAAATGCATTTGCATGGTTAGAAACATTTCATAAGGGAAATTCATACTGGAAAATTCTTATGCATAAATATATGATCATGCAACTACTTTAGCCAATACAACATTCATCCATATCTCACTGAAACTTTCTAGATGCCTTCAATCTCTACCAGGACAACATTGAGATTGTGCACTAATCCAATATGTCAGCAAAGAGGTTTCATTCTAGATAAGTAGCAATGGAGAATTTGTATAGAACCATGAGCTACTTACCCATCACATGCATATTAGTAGTATGCTGTCATTAATGCAAACATCCTATCATGCATAATACAACAATTGAATATAAACAAATGCATAACAAAATAATATAATGAAATGACAATTGAATACTTATCTTTATTTGTTTCGAGGGAAGACTCCTTCTTGAGCCTTCATCTTCATCGTCTTCTTCATTCATAGTCGCATCGTTTCTTATCCAAATGCCGAGGTGGATAAGAAGTTCTTCAAGAGTTGAGTTCTTCATATTCCTCATTGCTTGAGGGATCTTCTTTGGATGGAAAGAGCTTGATCTTCAGTTGCTCCCATCTTCTCTTCTCTTCTTATGATTCGAGCTTCTTCTTCTTCATGGAGTCTTTTGAAAGTAATCACTTCCTTCTGGAACACATTCCTTGAATGAATGAATTCTACGATCCTGGGAGGCCATTCAAGGTGGCCATCACCACTTCTACATTCTTCACTTCTTCTTTAGGTCATATTCTGATTTTTGTTCTTCCCTTCAAATAGCTTGAAATTCTGGAATAGCTTTGCTTGCAATAGGTAGTGCTCTGAAGTGCACATGTGCAAGCCTTCTATGCCAAGGATCATTTGGTTTTACTGTGTCATGGATCAAGGCTTGTTCTGGATGGTCCTTCAATTTGTACAAGCCTCCTTCTTGTTCTCCAATCACTACCACATCATCGATAGTATTTCCTTGAGTCCTGTCATATGTTTGGAAGCCCCACTGTCTATGAGTCAATCATCACTTCCATGAGTAATGTTACCTGTGAGAGCTAATATCAGAACATCTTCATCCTCACTTGAAGAATCTTCACTTTCATATCTGGATCTCTTTCTGGATGGTTCATCATCCTCTGCAGCATGAGCATGATGTCTTCTTTCGCCTTGTGAAAGACTTCTAACCTCGTCTCCCTCTGAAACCGGAACCTCCATACTCATGTAGGTGTCCAATCCATTTTCTTCATAGAGATCATATACTTCCAGGCTTGGAATTTTTCAAATTCCCCAGGCTTGTCACCAAGCTGATGTGATATATCATATTGAAATGAGAACCTCAAATGGAAATAGCAAAGGATTAGATCTTACCGATTTGAGGTGTCCGTCCTTGTCCCGGAGTTCGCTGATCTAGGGTTTGTCACAGAAACCCTGATTTTCAAAACTTGGAATATTTTAAATCTGATTCGATGAACAGATATATCTCTTCAAATGGAGCTGTCCAATGTACTCCTTTTCTAAAAACAGTGGAGGGAAGCTCCCGGAACAGGAAGCCTTAATTTTTTGATTTCTTCTGCAGAAATGCCTGTTACTGTTTCTATGATATCTCCGAAATTACTGATCCTATGTGTCTTAAATTTCTCATTGAGGTAACCTCGCATGTATCTGATCCAACACCACAGGTTTCATCAGAATTGGTTTCACCATTTTGGATTTATGATCCTTTTCCCAAGGTGACCTGTTACAGGACTGTTCAGAATAGCGAAGTTGTACGGCATGCCATGTGTCACTGGTTCATCTTCTGAGTCTGAAATTCGGACCACAGAAAGTAAAGTTTGTTCCCTTTCTGGAACTTCTTTAGGAATTCCATTTGGACCTTTGTAGCCCACGATATTGCAGATCTCCCCAGGTGTCCTGTTTATGGATGATTTCTGGAAGAGGATTGAACCCTAACTTGGAGAGATCATATCTCCCAGAATATAGCGAATCAGAGGCTGAACGTTGTACACAGTGTTCATCAGGATTTTATATTTATCCCCTACAATTTTCAGCTTCTGAGACTTCTCCAATCTCGGAATATAGCGACTGTAGCAAAACTTAGCAGTTTTAGTATTTAGGGTTTCTCCTAGCTCAAGGTCAGACTAGGGTTTGACTTTCCCAGAGTTTCACCCAACCAAATTTATTGATCTAGGTCTCTAAATTTCGGTTTTGATGAGGAGAAAAATCCTATTCTTGTCTCATCCAAAAATTCCTCTTTTGTAGAAATCCCTAATTTCCACATCGAAACTGAAAATGCTTGAAATTGAATTCCGTATCGACAGAACGATGCACCATTTAATGGAGAGTCAT
>LPNX010613891.1:384361-427571 GCA_001517045.1 Pseudotsuga menziesii
GAAAATACATATAAGAATACATTCCGAAGTTACATATACATCAACAGCGACATCACCTAATTGGTAGAAAATTTTTTTAACGACTAATAATAAAGGATTGAAGTATCTTTTAGATCAGCCTAATCTAAATGCCAGAAAAGCTAGGTGGTTAGCTTTCTTAAGAGAGTATGATTTCAAAATTCAACATATAAAAGGTAAAGAAAATAAAGTTGCTGATGCATTAAGTAGGAATGCAAGGCTGAATTTTGCAGCAGCGATCAGCACCTATGTTTCAGATTTAGATGAACAACTTAAAGAAGGAATAGAACAAGATGAAAATTACCAGAATTTGCAAGCAAAAGTTAAAGAAAATCCAATAGAAAATTTAATTAAAGGTTACAGTTTAAATGAAAAATAATTTTTACTGTATAAAGATAGACTATATATACCTAACGTACCTAAAGTTAAGTTGTTAATTCTGGATGAAATTCATAAAACACCATATTCAGGTCATCCAGGCTATCAAAACACTATCACCATGTTAAGAAAAGAGTATTTCTGGCAAAATATGAAAACTAAAGTGGCAAAATATATTGCTAGGTGTTTGGAATGTCAACAGGTAAAAAATGAACATCAACACCCAGCTGGTTTGCTTCAACCATTACCCATCCCCAGCTGGAAATAGGAGATAATTAGTCTAGATTTTATTACTCGGCTGCCTAGAAATCAAAATCAGAATGATTCTATCAGGTAGTAGTTGATAAGTTAAGCAAAGAATCTCACTTTATACCTGTTAAAACTACTTATAAAGCTGCCAACATAGATGATATTTTTCTAAAACAGATTTTCCTCTTGCATGGAGTCCCAAAAGTCATAATCTCAGACAGAGATCCTAAGTTTATAGGAAAATTTTGGAATTCCTTATTTAAAGGGTTAAACACTGCATTAAATTTCAACACTTGTTTCCATCTTCAAACAGATGGACAAATTGAAAGGGTAAACCAGGTACTGGAAGATTTATTAAGAATGTATGTGAAAGACTAGCCTTGTAAATGGGAGGATTATTTACATCTGGTAGAATTTGCTTATAATAATAATTATCAGACATGAGCCAGATTTAGTCCTTTTGAAGTTTTATATGGACGGAAATATAATACTCCTATCTCTTGGTGTAATCCAGTGGATTGATTGGTATTAGGTCTGAAACTATTAAAAGAGATGGAAGAAATTGTAAAACAAGTGCAAGGAAATCTGAAAGTAGCACAAGATCAGCAAAAAAGTCAAGCAGACTTAAAAATAACTCCAAAGGAGTTTCAAGTAGGTGAACATGTGTTCATTAAGGTAAGGCCCAAAAAGAGCTCTCTGAGATTAGGGAGTGTGCAAAATTGTCACCTCGCTACTGTGGCCCATTTTAATTTGTGTCTAGGATTGGACAAGTAGCTTATCAATTAGCATTACCACCTATTTTAAGAGTACATAATGTTTTTCACATTTCCGTTTTAAAGAAATGTTTTCATGATGCTACTCATGTTGTTAATTGGAATGATGTATAGGTGGAACCAGAAGGGGATTTTCTGGTGGAGTCAGACTGTATCCTTGGGAGGAGGGAGATTACACTTCAGAACCGCACCATTGGACAGGTAAAGTTGCAATGGAAGCACCTTAGTCCAGAGGAAGCCACCTGGGAATTGGAAAGTAAAATGCGAGATGCATATCCAATTCTGTTCTAGGGGAATTCTGAGGATGAAGAGTAAATAACATCGAGGATGATGTTATATTCTAAGGGGGTGTGTATGTCACATGCCCCAATTTTGTAATATAATATTATCTTATTTGATTTTATTCCAAGACATTATGTTAAACTTTATGTTAAAGTTGTAACTGATGACTCAGCAGAGTCAAGGATGTTGAATGTAATTATGAATATTTTAATTATAAATAAATAAAAAGTGGAGACAACAGCTTGGGAGAGTTGTTAAAAGAGTGTTTACTTGTCAAGTTGGTGGAGGAGACAGGGTGGAGAGCAAATAGACAAGTGGAAGAATCCTCAAACACTTCCAACGTTGCAGGTGGAAACCTCCCTACATTTGGGGTCATGATCCCCCAAGAAAGTGGGATCAGAGCAGGTGGCTCAATTAATGACAACTAACCCAAAAAGACCTAGGCAATCTTAATAAAAATTCCTATTGAAGAGAGCTGAGGGTTCTCATTCCAAGAGAAGAATCATTCAGGTACATGTACTTCAAGGATTTCATTGGGAAGGGAATTTATTGACAGTGTTTGAGGGGTGATCTAGTGAAACTATTCAGCTAAAGGATCTTGCTGCTGGCTACAGAGTTATTACTGAGTCATTGGAGCATTATTTTGTTGCTTGACCCACCCAGTCCCAGCCAAGGAGACCAGGAACAGGCTCGGGGGTCCTGAGAAGACGTTGTTTGAGTGTTCTCCAGGAGTTGATAGGGAGGAACAGCCTCCCAACGCTGGTTTCATCCAGCTTTAAAAACAGGTTTTACTGTCTTTCATTTGCTATGTTAAAGTTTATTTTTGAGTATGAATGAATAATGTAAGATTTATATGTTATGTAATGAACTGTTAGAATTTATAATCTTTTAGTTGTTGAATGTTAAATCTATTTTTGAATGAGATAATCCTACCTATGTTTTTCCCCATCTGGATAAACAAGATCGTACTCTAGCACAGATAGTGTGTTTAAGATAGATGACGATATGATAGAAATCTGGATTGATTAGAATTATTTTGTATTTCATAATAATAGAGTAATTTATTTCTACATATATATGTTTTCTGGAAATGATACTATTCTGTCCAATTAACTTATGGTTTAAAAACCAGACTAATGTATTAGGAATAGTAGCAAAGAAGTATACATAATACTTTTCAAAACAACAAGTTTATTTCTTTTAACATGTTGATTATTGTAAATACGATTATTTATCTTATTCAAAACTGTATTTCTGCAAAATGAAACTACTAACCTGTTACATAGGAAAGAGATTCAACTTAGATAAATACTTATTTATTTATGTGAAGAAAGAATCAAGTCACTTTACAAAGTTACTTTATTGTACATACTGCTTAACTATTTCTACAAAACTTCATATTTCAAGTAGGATAATTCTAGTACGGTATTTTTATACATAAATTAAGAACAACAATTATAAAAATGTAACAAAAAAATAATAACAAAACCTATTTAAGTACTTATCAAATAAACTGAATACAATGTTAAATAATATTTAATAAATATTATTTATATATGAAGGATTTCACTTAAATAAAACTAAACAAAAATTAATTATAAAAGAATGTATAGGGTTGAAACCCTCATAATATTAAACAGTATAAATTATAGTATTAACATTATAACATTATAATTTATATCATAAATATTGTAATTTAGAAGTAATAACAATATAATCATATAAGCACTAATCCAAAGATTTGGATTATTTAGTTTTTTAAAAACATCAACTAGAAAACATTATTACAATCCTATAAGGACAGAGAAGAAAATAACAATGAAAGTATAACCACTTCACACACGTAACAAACAATTATTTAACATGTAATATTAAACTAACCTACAGAATAATTTAGGAAATTATTTGTACACAGGTTACTAACAGAATTTAACTTTGCTCGAATGACCGAGCTTATAAACAATTATTAAGATATAAAGAAATAGCAGAACAAACAATAATAATATACTATAATGGAAGATAATTTAAACAGTAAAAATATCTTTACACAATCGAAATAGGGTGAAACCCTAGTGCACAAAAATTACATTTAGAGCATCAAAATAACCAAGTCTGAGCTCAAGAGGGTACATCTCTTCACTTAAAGATAAACAGAGGAGGACTTGACAGGCCACATACTTTTCTTTACGTAACTATACACATAACCAGTAAAACAAAAATTTACAAGTCATGGCATAAGCCGAAAACCCTGCTAGGAGCAAGGGTTTGGTAAACAAACTAAACAAGATAACCAAGAAACAATAAACCACAAGGGTTATTTGCAGGCCACGGTGATCAACCAAAACTGTCCAATAAAGAACTACACAAGTAGGAATAGCCATGGGTTGACTAAGGCTTACCCATATGTAGGAAGCCGACCCTACTCATTATACCAGCTACGCAGAGATATGTAACGGTCACCTGCAACATTGTGAGCCGCAACATTAATATATTGTATTATATTAGAAACTGAATTAACAAGTTAAGAAGTGTAAAACAAATGAATTCTTTTGTTGCATACCTAGAAATGAAAGTAATGTAACCACCAAGGAATAAGAACGCTACCACCAGTGAAATGAAAATCCAACCCTTCATCTCTTTTGTGATAGAGAAGGGCCAATGAGTGCCTAAACCACTACGAGCAGCAGCCAGAAGAAGGGAGCAACGGCTAAGCAGGAAGCAGAGAGTGAAGCACACACTGTCACCACCTTTCAGAGCATGAGAACCCACACTCCAAAAAACCCTATGAAAGACTAGGCTGTAGGATTAGAGTCACTACTCTTAATGAATTTTTTCCAAGATAAACTTTAGTCCTGTAAACTATCCCTACAAGCAAGCTATGGAAGAATAATCCCAAAAACTACACACAGTCTAAGCTGTAAGCAAAATGTCATAGCTCTCCTCAAACCATTGCAGGATGAACTCACGTTGCAGACAAGGAGTAAGGACGATGAAGGAGGATTGAACAACATAACCAGGACATAGAGTTCGCATGGCGGCCAAGACACAGTTGCAGAGCGGCCCGGAGGCCCGAAAATGACAGAGGAAAATGACCAATTCTAGGGTTCATAAACCCTTTTATTTTCTCAACACTTGGCCAAGGAAGAACCATGTTTTCATGTAAATAATTCAACCATGTAGTGGGTAAATCATATAGTCCTTGCATGCAATTGAATTCGAATTATTCAAACGTATTTTAAGCATAATATTATAGTGTGGAAATCATTTACAAAGGTTCCACGAGTCAACCAATGTTTGCATGGTATAAAATATGAATGCATAATCAATAAACCCTTGAATCATTGCCAAGCTTATGATAGTCGACGCATAGTTTGGGACACGACGATTTCAAAACCTTGTAATTACATAACCTTATACATGATCAAATCGAGGGAGTGGTCTAACGCCACATCCTTTACCCATTGCATGTTACATTACAAAACTACCAAGTAGTCTACCAGACAAACACAGTTGTGCAGAACAATGATAACAACCAACAAAGCAATGATTAAAACGAACTGAATAATCAAAGATATGAAGGATGTCGATATGTGCGCCAGTTCGACAACTGTCGTGGAGGATATGGAGGTCGAGTTCGATTCTCTGGGAATCATGATAATCGACCACGTGAGCTTATCCAGTGTTTTACATGCTATAAAGAAGGTCATCGATATGCAGACTTCCCATACAAGTACATAACCGATTTAAAATTTTTTACTAGTTGTGGAGTTGGTGATCACTCATTAGAGGATTGTCCTACTATGCTTGATAAAATCAATAAAAAGAAAAATGTTAATGTATTTTTGTGTATTCAAAAACATGACGTAATCAATACGAAGAACCTACATATAGTAACCCAACAAGGGACACAAATTGGGAGTGATAATCCACGCATAAGCAAAATAAAATAAAAGAACGATTATCCTAACCGAGCTACATGGAAACAATTGTATAATGATGCAACGAATATATTTAAAGAATTTGCTAGACAAGAAGAAGCTGATGATAGTCGACAAAGCACAGTTAAAGAATTAATACGTTTAGTACAAGATGATAAAGCGATATCTCAATTCATTGAATTATTGTATAATATGAAGCATAATAATAATACAGAAAAACAAACAAAAAAACATATCCAGTCTAAACCAAAAGGACAAAAGTGATGTAAACCCACTTCTCGACCTAGAAATTGAAGGATACCATGTTCGACAAGTTGTACTTGACTTCGGCTCACAAGTAAATATTATGACTCATGACATTTGGGAACAGTTGGGTAGACCTTGACTATATGAGTTAGGAATATACCTCAAATTAGCCGACAAAGGTCTGATCAAACCTATTAGAGTTTGGAGAAATGTCGGCACGATAATAAAAGGAATATCGACCAAAGTCGACTTCGAAATTACTAACCCTAAGGAAGGATCTAGTTCCTTCTCAACTTTAGTAGGTTGACCATGGGGAAGAAAAATGAAAGCATCAATATCTTTAGATAAAGAAAGGATAAAACTAAAAGGGAATGGACAGAAAGTTATAGTACCTATCCATCCATCCCAAGGAGAAACTTGGACAGAACCTATTGATGAAGAAGTCAACATCCAACAATTATATCAAATACAAAATAATGAAGACTACACAGAACCCAATGTCTATGGAAAGCTTCACTTAGGCAATCAAGACTCAGTAGGATACAACTCACATGCAGCATTATATGATTGGGAACTTGAAAACTACGAGACGCAAGCAAGAGGTTGCTGGACCATTCAAACAGTACAGAAGAAACTAGTCCAACAATGTTTCTTAGTTTCCATCATCCCAAAAATATTTGAAAAGAAAAGCAGGGAATACCCTACCTTAAAACCAACAAATGTAAGTGTTGATGTAATTGTAACTTCAGATTCTATTCACTTGTATTTCTTATGTATTGTAACCTGATGTTTATTCTGGGATGTGTCTGTAATGTAATTGAGTCATGTCATGCCCTGATGTTTTGATCAGGAGTTTCTATAATGTAAACAAGTCATGTCAATTCATTGTGGGTAACCCTCCTATTGGTCAAGGGTTAAAGTCCCTACAGTTTCAGGGCACTAGGGTTATTAGACTCTCCTAGAGAAGTTGGCCCTAGTAGGTTATTGTCAAGTCGGGAATTAGTATAAATAGAGAGTGAGCCTCTCTATTTATCACACACTCACTCACACTCAGGTGTAGCGCATAGATGAGGAAGAAGAAGACATTGGGGCTAGGAAGAAAGAGTCTACTGCTGTCGGGAGATCATCTTACTATTTTGGGGTTTTACTTTTGGTGTTGATTCTATCTCTGAGGAAGTTGCGGGGTTTTCTCCATTTTTGGTTTCCCTGAGGAAAAAAACTGTGTTCATTGTCTCTTGTGTTTCATTGATGTGCTTGTTATTCTCTCAGTTAAAAGATCCTAATATATTGCTAGCTTAATGTTAAAAATCCAACATGGTATCAGAGCTAACGTGAGAAGAAGACACCGTGCAGCTACGGGAACTAGGGCTTCCTACTTTGTGGATATCTCTCCATAGATTTTCAGCAAAATAAGGTTGGACTAACTCTCCTCCCTAGGGCACATTTTTCTATCGAAGCAGAATCCAATTCTAAGCTTTTTCAATTTTGGACCTGACACTACTGCCAAAAATTAGGGCTTTCCACAGAAGTGGAATTTTTCAGTGAGCCCAGGCCTAGATTGATCTCCTCCTTAAAATCGAAGTTTAGATATCAAGATCAAAGAATTTTTTTGGATAGAACTCCAGAAAAGCCAAACCCTAATCTGCTCCTAAACTAGCACTGTAGAATTTTAGCTCCAAATCCATATCTGACATCTTGACTTGGTAAGATCTAAATATTTTGTATTTCCATTTGGGGTTCTCAGTTAAGATGTCTCATCATACCAAACTTCATGAAAATATTGAGGGAGATGATAACTTCCAAGCCTAGAAGTATAGGATCTCCCTGGTCCTGGAAGAAAATGAGTTGGATTCCTACATCAATGAGGAGGTTCCATTTCCAAAGGGAGATGAGGCCAAGGCATTACACAAAAAGAAGTTGGTTATGGCAAAGAGGATTATTGCTGATTCAATCAAGGATCACCTCATACCATAGGTGTCCTCCCTAAAGACACCTAAAGCTATGTTTGATGCCCTAACCAAACTATTTGAAGGAAAAAACATAAACATGAAAATGACTTTAAGGAACCAGTTGAAGAATGTGAAGATTCAGAATGCAGAGACCATCCAGTATTACTTCACAAGAGTCTCTCAGATCAAGGAACAACTAGAAGCAGTAGATGAAGAAGTGGAAAATGCAGAGATTGTAATGACTACCTTGAATGGTCTCCCTAGGACATGGGACTCTTTCATTCAAGGGATGTATGCTAGAAATAAGTTAGTGTTCAACAGACTTTGGAAAGAATGCTCACAAAAAGAAGCTCAAGTAGCATCTCGAGAAGAAAAGATGGGAAGTGAAGTTCAAGCTCTCACAGTTCAATCCAAGAAACCCAGAAGGGACCATCATCATCATCATTCTAAAGGTAATCACTCTTCCTACAGGAAATCTCAACTCAGATGTTATACTTGTGATGAAATAGGGCACTTTTCCAGAGATTGTCCTAGAAACAAAAGAAACTCTCATAGGAAGAAAAACAACAAGAGAATACATCATGCTGATGCTACAAAAGATGATGAACCTTCCTCAAAGAGAAACAAACAAGAAATCAATGATTCTTCAAGTGATGAAGAATATGTTTTGATTTCTGCTCTCATGGGAAACATCACACATGGAAGCAATGATTGGCTTATAGACAGCAGGGATTCCAAACATATGACAGGATTCAAAGAGTCTTTTGTGAGACTCTTAGAACATGAATCACTTCACAAGGTGAAGCTCAGAGATGACTACTAGTATCCAATAAAAGGTAGTGGGGAATCCTCCTATAAGCTAGACTATGGAAAGTCCATGAAGATGAAGGACGTATTGTTTGTACCGGGACTCAAGAAGAGCCTCCTCTCCATATCTACATTAGATGCAAAAGGCATGAGGGTTGCATTTGTAGATGGCCAAGTTCCCATGTGGACAAAAGGAAAGACCTTCGATGATGCAGTAGTGATTGGGGAACAAGAGGGAGGTCTATACAAATTGAAGGGCCATCTAGAACAAGCCTTGATCCTTGACATAGTAGAGCCAAATGAAATTTGGCATATAAGGCTTACACATGTGCATTACAGAGCACTACTACTTGCAAGAAAAGCTATTGAAGGTCTTCCAGAAATTCAAGTAAAACATGATGGATTCTGCAAAGGATGTGCGAAAGGAAAGAATACAAAGAATACATTTCCAAGTAGCAATAGCAAGGCAAAAGGAATCTTGGAAATCATCCACTCTTATGTATTTGGACCAACATCATCAAGTTCACTAAGTGGGTATGTATACTATGTTTCTTTCATTGGTGACTTTTCTAGGAAGAGATGGATTTAATTCATGAAGAACAAAGATGAAGTTTTCAGCAAGTTCAAGGAATTCAAAGTCTTGATCGAGAACCACACTGAAAACAAGATCAAGACCTTTTGATTAGATAATAGAAGAGAATTCACATAAAATGAATTCAAAGAGTTATGCAAAGACTCAGGGATTAAGAGGGGGTTTTCCACTCCATATAATCTATAACAAAATGGGATTGCAGAAAGGAAAAATAGAACTATCATGGAAGCTGCAAGAGCTATGCTTCATGATCAAGATCTTCCCATGCATTTATGGGCAGAAGCTACCAGAAAAATGGTGTATGTACAAAACCATACTCGACATAGAGTACTCAAGAACAAGACACCTAAAGAAGTCTTTTCCAACAAGAAACCAGAAGTGAACCATCTAAGAATATTCAACTGTCCAGTGTACATACACATTTCAAAAGAGAAGAGGACAAAATTAGATCCTTCAGGAAAGAAGGGAATATTTGTGGGATACTTTGAGAGCTCGAAGGATTACATAATATACTTCCCAGGATTCAAGAAGATCGACATTAGTAGGGATGTGACATTTGATGAAGATGCAGCTTACAACAAATCCAGAAAGAGACCTGCTGAAGAACCTAAAGTAGCAGAAGCAGCTAGAATTCATGATACAACCATGAACGAAGAAACTCAAGAAGAAGATCGAGAATTTGAAGAACCTCAAGAACTTGTAGATCCACCTTAGGAGAAGAATCCCCATAAGAGGAAACCTTCTTGGGTACGAGAAGCTATCAAGGGTGCAGAAAGATATGGAGCTCCAGAAGAGAATCATAGAGAAAGAAAAAGGACCATATCCTACTTTGGTTATGTAGCATTATTATGTGATTTCATCGATAAAGATCCTTCCAATTATGAAGAAGTGGCAGAACGGAAATAATGGAAAGATTCTATGATCAAAGAGTATCAATCGATCATGAAGAATGATGTTTGGGATGTTGTTCCAAGACCAAAAAGGAATTATGTTGTAACTTCCAAATGGAGAAAGAAAGAGGACCAGATCTTACTTTGGTTATGTAGCATTATTACGTGATTTCATCGATAAAGATCCTTCCAATTATGAAGAAGTGGCAGAACGGAAAGAATGGAAGGATTCTATGATCAAAGAGTATCAATCGATCATGAAGAATGATGTTTGGGATGTTGTTCCAAGACCAGAAAGGAATTCTGTTGTAACTTCCAAATGGATCTACACGATCACACATGCTACAGACGGTAGCATATAAAAATATAAAGCAAGATTTGTTGCTCGTGGTTTCTCCCAGAAATAAGGAATAGATTATGAAGAAATTTTTTCACCTGTAGCCATATACACTTCCATCAGACTAGTACTTGCTCTGGCTGCAGTGATGAAATGGAAGATACACCAAATGGATGTCAAGACTACTTTCTTGAATGGTGTAGTGGAAGAGAAAGTGTATGTGGAGCAGCCACTTGGTTTTGAGACACATGATAGGGAGTCTCATGTATGTAGATTGAGTAAATCCTTGTACGGTTTGAAACAGGTACCTAGGACATGGTACGACAGAATTGACAGCTTTCTATCTAGTTTGGGCTTTACCAAGAGTAAAGTAGATTCCAACCTTTACTACAATGTTGAAGATGGAAACCCAGTGATGCTCCTACTGTATGTATATGATATTTTTGTAAAAGGTATGGATGGGTTGATTACTAATACGAAGAGGAATCTTGATGCCAATTTCAAAATGAAGGACTTGGGTATGATGCATTATTTTCTAGTCATGGAGGTGTGGCAGAATGTAGACGGAATTTCCATAGGACAAGGGAAATATACGGTAGAGATCTTGAAGAGATTCGGGATGATGGACTTCAAGGCCATGACTACACCTATGGCATTGAAGCAATCCTATGTGGCACTGAGTACAGCTTAAGCAGAGTATGTCGCAGCTTGTTCAACTAGTTGTGAGGCAGTATGGTTGAGATAACTACTATCTAATTTATTTGATCTCCAGTTAGATGCTACTTGTATATATTGCAACAACCAGAGTTGTGTGAAGTTGTCGGAGAACCCAGTGTTCCATGACAAGTCAAAGCATATCAAGATCAAATATCACTATATCAGGGATCTGGTGCAAAGAGGAGTAGTGAAGCTCTAGTAGTTGTGACGGATGAATAGATAGCTGATGTGTTGACAAAGCCATTAGCTAGAGTGAAGTTTGAGTACTTCAGGGAGAAGCTTGGTGTTCTCCAGATCGAGGTTCCTTCCAAGGGGAAGTGATGAGTCCATGAGCCATTCCGAGATGGTGACAGGATTGGTTCCTTCCATGGTTAGATGTAAGGGATGATCCATTCTGTCATGGTGAGAGGATTGGTTCCTTCCATGTCAAATATGAGTGCTGAGCCATTCTGATATGACTATAGGATTAGTTCCTACATGATCAGATATAAGGGTTGTTGCCATTCTTTGAATGGAGGTGCCTTATCAGTTACCAAGAATACTCAGTCTAAGACTGAGGGCCTTTCTGATATGATTATGAGATGTAGTCTTACATGATCAGATGTGAGTGCATGGCCATTCTGATGTGATTGATGGATTGGTTCCCACTTGATCAGATATAAGGGATGATGCCATTCTCTGGGAGAATGAAGGCACCTGGTTAGTTACCAGGAAAGCTCAGTCTGTGACTGAGGGCCATTATGATATGACTGTGGGATGTGTTCTCACATGATTAGATATGAGTGTTGGGACATTCTAATGATTCAAGGTTAGATGTAAGGGCTGGGCCATTCTGACGAGTCAAGGTCATATGTAAGGGCTGGGCCATTTTGATGAGTCAAGGTCAGATGTAAGGGATGGGCCTAGTTCTGACATGGTGAGAGGATGAAGTTCTTTCCATGGTTAGATGTAAGGGCTGGGCCATTCTTACATGGTGAGGGGATTAAGTTCCTCTCATGGTCAGATGTGAGTGTTGGGCATGCCTTTCTAATGAGTCAAGGTTAGATGTAAGTATTAGATATGCCATTCTGACTTAGGGTCAGATATAAGTGCTGAAGAAGACCTACATGGAGGCTAGGCCTACACCCAACATGAAAAGGGCTGGCTCTGTAGAACTTCCTGTGATGAGAAGAATCATGAGATAGCACCTGTGATGATCCAGTGATGATGCTCTAGTGATGATCCAAATCGAGTGATGATCCAAATCCAGTGATGATGTTCCAGTGATGATCTAGATCAAGTGATGATCCAGATCCGAAGATGAAGATGACTTGAAGATGAAGATAACTTGAAGATGAATATGACTTGAATATGAAGATGACAAGGACTCAAGGATGATCCAGATGATACAGAGAAGAATACTTGTGTTGATAAATTGTGTCGATAGAATACCTTCCTAGTTAAGAGGGAGTGTTGATGTAATTGTAACTTTGAAATGTATTCACTTGTATTTCTTATGTATTGTAACTCGATGTTTATTCCGGGATGTCTCTGTAATGTAACTGAGTCATGTCATGCCTCGATGTTCCGATCAAGAGTTTCTATAATGTAAACAAGTCATGTCAAGTCATTGTGGGTAACCCTCCTATTGGTCAAGGGTTAAAGTCCCTGCAGTTCTGGGGCACTAGGGTTATTACACTCTCCTAGAGAAGTCAGCCCTAGTAGGTTATTGCCAAGTAAGGAATTAGTATAAATAGAGAACGAGCCTCTCTATTTATCACACACTCACTCACACTCAGTTGTAGCACATAACTAAGGAAGAAGAAGACATTGGGGCTAGGATGAAAGAGGCTACTGCTGTCAGGAGATCATCTTACTATTTTGGGGTTTTACTTTTGGTGCTTATTCTATCTTTGAGGAAGTTGCGGGGTTTTCTCCATTTATGGTTTCCTTGAGGAAAAACAATGTGTTCATTATCTCTTGTGTTTGATTGCTGTGCTTGTTATTCTCTTAGTTAAAAGATCCTAATATAATGCTAGCTTAGTGTTAAAAGTCTAACAGTAAGTATCAGACAAATCCCAAGATACAAAGAAAGAGAATCACTAGTTATGCATATAGAACAAGTATCTAAAAAAATTGGTGAACATGGCCGACTATAAAGCTTAGTAGAAACCCTCATAGGACAAGTTGCTAGATGGTGGGATACCCATCAATAAAGATTGCAAACATGGAAAACAGCTTTGACTTAATTTGTAGAAATATTTGGAGGAGAAATGCTAACCAAACAAGCCCAAATACCTATGTTCATCCAGGGGCATGAACCAGAAGAACACATAAGAACATGCGAAAGAGAATGGAAAAGACTTGGATATAAAGATGAACATACATGACCACACCTATTTCCATCAACACTATCCGACTTACCAAACAAATGGTACAAAATGGAAGAAGCACAGGGTGAAACATTTCAGTGGCACAAACTTAGAGAGAACTTCATCAAAGACTTCAACTTTATACCACAAAATGAAAAGTTAGTCAAAACTGCAAAACAAATCAAAGCATTTATAGAACCAACCGAGAACAACACCCTAACACAAAATTATGATCGACCGACAATAACATGTAATAACATACAAACCAAGACAATAACACAGTCAACAAGACTACAAATGGAAAACAAAAATCCAAAAGGGAAAATATTTCGATGGACTTCATACCATTCAGAAACAACAAAACCAATTCACACAGTACTTAAATCCGAGAAAACTGACAAAGAAGATACCGACCGAATGACTACAACAGACTTTCTTGCTACATTCTCACAGTTCATAGAAGAAAGCCGACCAATCAATGAAGCTAAAGCACCAGAATGGTTAGATGCCAAAGTTAAAACTAAAGAATTTGACATATCAAATAATGATTGACCAAAAATGGAAAAAATTGGTGATTACTAGAGTGAAGAACAAACAACCGAGATAGTAAACTTATTGAAATAATTCCAAGATGTATTCTCTAAAGACTACAAAGATCTCAAAGGTCTAGTCCATGAAATGGGCGAAATGAAGATTGACATTAAATCTGATGCCCGACCTATAAAGAAGAGGCCATACAAATTAGCTCATAAATACAAAGAGATAGTCAAGAAAGAGATTGATAATATTCCTGCAGCAGGAATTATCTACCCTATTGACCAATCGGAATGGGAAAGTCCAATGGTTGTACAGCCAAAGAAACATGACCCGACAAAGCTACGGATCTGCTTCTACTTCAGATAATTAAACAAAGTCACCTTAACAGACCCATTCCCAACACCCTATGCAAATGAAATCCTAAATGAAGTCGCATGACATGAATGCTACTCATTTACAGACGGATTCTCAAGTTACAACCAAGTACCAATAGCTAAAGAAGCTCAGAAAAAGACAACATTCATATGTGAATTTGGATCATTTTCCTACAGAGTTATGCCTTTTTGTCTCAAAAGCGCACCTGCAGTATTTTCAAGAATTGTTGTCAAAAAATTTCAAGAATATATCTACAAAACAATGGCAGTATATTTCGATGATTGGGATGAAAATATACCTACAATACTATGGGATTATAGAACAACATACAAGCATTTGACCGACCAAACACCGTTCTGACTAGTCTATGGCCAAGAAGCAATTGTTCCACTACATTTTCGATAACAAACACCTATCATAGTAGACATTTTACATGCTGATGTCGAAGAAGGAAGGAAGGATTGAATGATGCAATTAAGCAAGCTATAAGAACACTGACCGCTTGCTCTACAACATCAAGAAATCTAAAAATAGCAGCAGAAGGCTTGGCATGATCGGAATATCAAAAACAAAAATCTGTCAGTAGGGGACCTCGCCTTACACACAGAATGGATGGGACCTTACGTTGTTGAAGAGATTCATGCCAATGGATCAATTCGACTAAGGACATTACAAGGCATAATATTTCAGAAACTTGTTAATGGTGCCCGACTAAAATGATACAAATATTAAACCAGGTTAAAAAAAAAAGACATAAATATAACAACCATAATTGTTAGACAAAACTATAAAATATAAGAATCCTAAAACAGAACTGTTAAGTCAGTAATTTGTTTCTTCATTTTTTGTTTGATTTGCATTTTATTCCAAGTTACTCATTTGCTTTAGTTTGTTTTTTTGCTTCTTTTAAGGGAATTTTTGGTTGTTATGTGAAATTTTGAACTTAGCCTTTATATTTTTACTTTATTTTTTGATCCTTTACATTATTGAGGGGTTTTTAAAGGTCATCATGTTGAATAGTGGACTCACAAATCATATTCTGAGTATAGTCATCATTCAAATAGCATTTAAATTTCATACAAAATGGAAAAAAGTTGTAAAACAGTGCCAAAATAGAGTTAAATTTATTCTTGTAGCGCAAGTGTGAAAAAATAACAAAGGAGCACTACAAGAATATCACGACTGTTAGTTTCTCCGATTTTTTAGCCAATTTTTTGCATGATTACAAATCGTGGGTGACTAATCGCTTGATTTGAGGGTTTTGTGCTACGTGTGGATTCAGTGAGCATCATGAGGACAGATGGTTTTATGTCATAGAAGGGATCGTGGTCATCATTATCGGAACGATGGTCATCATGACAGGTAGCGGCTGAAACTGAGCTTGATGTGAAGGTAGTTGTCCCTTACATGTATTTCAAAGTTGGAAAGATTAGTGGGGAAATAATAGCTGCTAAAAAACTGGACATTGCCGTTGTAGAACAGAGGCGAGGTTTTTTATGGTTTCACAAGAAATTAGGGCTTCCTGATTCCGCCACCTGCAATCAAATTGGGCGCTGAAGGACGCTTGTATATTTGAGGTGGACAATCTGATAGCTTAGGTAGCGATTTTAAGCATCTGCAGTTGAACATTAAAGAGGTATTCTGCGATAAGCTCTTCGTTATTGATAATTTGGGGTTTTCTCGGTGAGGTTTGCTCTGTCAAAATTGGTTAAAGGAAACATTTAGTTATGTTTTCTAATGAGATTCCTGCCAAAAAGATAGCTGTCTAAGACACTCTGAGACACCATGGAGTCTGGAAGGTTGAAAAAATAGCAATTTCTAATGAAGTATGACCCTGTAAAAGTTTGAAAGCTCGATGATGTGAAAAACTGTGCATTTTATGATGTTCAGACTTCATAAATAAGCCTGCTACTTGTGCAAAATGTAATGAAGGAGCCGAACATTTGAGATAGCATGAAGACCTAGTTTTAGTGCATGCTAGAAAGCTAATTAGTTCGGTGTTAAAGTCAAATTGAAACAGAAAAATGAATAGAGCATGAAGTTATTTTCCTTTTCATTGCAACCCATGATCCTCTTTATACAGTCCAAAGGAGGTCTGATTGTTGAATGAGCAGTGTGTATAATACCTAGTTTTCATCAACAGTTTCAGTTAATCTGAGAAACTTGTAGCAATGATCATATTTGCAAAGGCTTACTGTGCAGAAAATTTTCATACGGTGATACCAGAAGGTTTCGAGGGTTAATTTTGGTATTATTAGACAGGTTTATTATGAATGCTGGAGATGGTCATCTATTTGAACAAACAAATTGATTGATAACTAGGTTTCATAATCAGCTGCACTGAAGAGGCTGGAGTATTCTAAATGACCTAGACCATTTATACCTGTGATAAAGCTTAACCTGTATTAGTAAACTAAACGAATCATTCAGGAAGTTGTGGGGAGTTGCTCATTGAAACTTAAATAGGCTTGAGAAGCAAAAAAGCAGCTACTAGGTCATCTGCTAAACCCTAAAGTCATACAGTTTCCAGTTTTTGAAGACAAATGGGTAAGAGTGGCAAAGTTAATAGAGCTGAGCCTACTGATACAAGTTGGATGGAAAAACTCCCAGGTTGTGTAGAACTATTCCAATAGGCTGGTTGGCTAGAGTTTTTCAGAAGAATAGATGGTTACAATGCTGAAGTTTCCTGTAGGTTTGCACAATGTTACAAACATGATATGGTGGTTTTTGATACCTTAAGCTTTAGATTGACAGTGGATTTAGTAGCAGAGGCTACTGGGATAAAAAATGAAGGGGATATGTGGTTTAAGAAACTGCCCTTCACCTTTGATGCTCAGAGGTATTTGTTACCAAATATTACCCCAGATTGGAGCAAGGGCATTTTGATCTAGAACTTCAGAAGTGAATGGGTCGAGCCCATCAGAATTTTGCAGAGCTATATAGCATGTGAGGGAAGATATGCATATGTTTTCAAGTACCACTTCAGATTTCTTCAGCATATGGTGGGTGTGTCCAAGATGAGTCTCCCCTTCTTCCTGTACAAAAGCTTGCAAAATATGTCTAGTAGGGTTAAGGGGCATGAAGACCATACATCACAATCTATTTTCCACCATGGATTAATCAAATTGATCATTAGTACTGTCTTGCAGAAGGAAGGGAAAACTTGGGATTTCTTTCTCTTCTGGTCTGGTTTTCAGGTTAACCAATAGGATCAGCAAACCAAGAAGCAAGCAGACAAAGGGAAAGTACTGATAAGAAAATTAGGTCAAAAGGTGAAATATAAGGACAAGATAGAAGTTAAGCTGGAGAAAGCATCAGAGGCTGTGAAAGATGACAATGAGCCTAAAGTGTTTACAGCTGATACTAAAGGTCAGTACTCACTATTTACAGAAGAAAAAAGGCATCCTATGCAACACATGGCACATGTAAAGGACTCCAATGAAGTTAAAGCTGCTGTTACAGAAGAGGTTGCTGTACATGAAGAGAAACTTCAGACGCAACAGAGGAGCCCCATCACCATATTGTCAAAGGATGAGGGGTATTTGCTATAAGAGGATCAACCTATTACTAAAACTGAAGTTAAAGCTGAAGCATGCAGAGAATTTTCCTCTTTGGAGAATAAAGCAGTCAGGCCTAGCAGAAAGAAAAACAGACTTGAAGTGATGGAATTTGCTTCTATCAAACATCAGGGAAGAACTGTGAAAATGTTAGGACAATTAGTACCAGGATGGAGGCCTAAAACTAGGCCTAGGAATAAATTAAGGTTAAATTTTAAGAAGTTGCTTAACCCTAAATTGAATATCAAGGAAGTGACTGTCTTAGATGATATTTCCTCAGGTGAAGAACCAAAAATTGACACAATGAGTATTAAAAGCAAGGGAAAAGCAGTGGCCAAAGCTTCCTCATCTCATCCTGCAAAAGTAAAAGGATCATCACAATCAGTAAAGGAGTTAGGCCAGCCTGAGCCTAAACTGTCTACCATGTTTTTTGAAATAAAGAATGAGCTTTTAGAGCAACAACAAGCAAAAGAAGCTGAGGTTCCTAATATTGAAGGTCAGTCATTGAAAGTTGATGAAGTTATACCTGAAGAGGTAATTTCCACAGACCTGTTAAATGAAGATGCAGACATTTTTAATAGGTTTGACATACCTTGGATGCCCAGTTATGAACAAGAGATCATGACAGAGAGGTCATTTGATTCAGATAAAGAAAACTTGCAGAAAACTATTAAGCAATACAAATAGCAGATGAATTACATGCAAGGGATCAATTATGGGTTGATGATGGATAATAGAAGGCTTAGAGAAGATCTACAGGATGTCAATGACCATTTTCAGGAGCTGACAGCAGTATCTAAAGAGGCTTTAAAGAGAAAAAGAACCACTGACTTGCAAAGCACAGAGTTGAAAAAGACAGTCTAAGACTTACAACAGGAAAATGAAGAGCTCACCAGAAGACTAGCAAGCATGGAATATGAACAGAGGCGAGCTAGGAAGAAAGCTCAGGCATTGGATGGCATAGCTTTGCTAGCTGAGGCAGCTAAGGACCTATGAGTTAGTTATTGAATTAGTTTTTTGTTATCTCTTTTTGAGAAACAAATTAGTTAGTTGTTTACTATTTTTGGAAAATGTCATATTTTGTAATATTGTAAATTTTACTTTATCCCATCGAATTAGTTGAGGGTAGTTAGGGTTTGATCCTTAACTGATTTTGTAAAAAGTAGTATTTAGAGAGGTTAGAAAGACAGAATGAGGATTTGATTTTGGGAGAGCTTCAGGAGGTCTTTAGACTTATTCATGAGCTAAGTATCAAAACTCTTGTATGCATTTGATGATGAAATTGTGAGATATATGACACTTTTTACCCTTTAGTTTCTGTGTTGGCTTCATTGTTCAACTTGTTTAGTTTCTTAACTGATATATTCATCACTGGTTTATGTTTATATGCTGGTAATGCTTTTCTTTTATGAATGAACTTCAACATTGTGTTCTGTTGGATCTTGTTTAATATATTATGCATCTTTGTATTCTTTTGCTTATGATTTACTTATTATTTTGCTCATGAGTGTATTCCCTGCTTGTTCCCAATGTTTACAACCAAGAAAACACATCAGAAACCTTAAACCTATTTCACTTTATTAAGTTTTGTTTGAGATTGTGTTGGCTTGTTTCTTTTAGCCTTGGAAACAATTTCTGGCACAAACATTTTTGGCGTCGTTGCCAAGGACGAAGTTGAAGACATATTTTCCTTGGGATACTTATCAGTTTTACTGGTTTTAAGAGGTGGAATTAAACCAGCATTTTATAAGGATATTTTCACCAAGTTTTGACACAGTGGCTACTAGAGGAGTGGGAACCAGGAACAAACCTACTTCACCATTACATTCAGGGGTTTCAGACCCTGAATAAATACTGAAAACAGCAAGAAATGTTAGGAGGTCTCAATCTTTACCAGCCCTGTGTGACCCTGATTAGTTGGATAACTTATCACATTCAGCCTTGTTAGGAAAGGAAGAAGAAAACTCACCTTGGTTAAAACCAACTATTCTTGACAATAGTTTCCAAATATTTACCAATCCTTCATCCTTCATAAAATCCAAAGCTGCCTCTCCTGGTAAAATACCTATTTTTCAGTTGAAATTAGGTAAAGGCTCTTTTCAGTCAGTTTTTAGCCAAGCTTCTTCATCTTCAAAACCATTCAGTCCAAAAATGGTAGCCCAAAACCCTCCCATAGACATGATGGATCGGATGGTTGCATCAAGATATGCACCATTGGTCTTACCTCAGCCTTTAAATGCACTGCCTGGGGGTGACTATCAGAAGTATCTTCCTAGGTTCAATGGATAGGGGGAAACCACTGCTGACGAACATTGGGAAGCTTTCCTCAGTTATGCTGATAATCAAAACATTGAGCATAAGGATGTTTGGATGAGAGTGTTTGTTTAGAGTCTTGATGGATATGTGAGGAAGTGGTTCAGAGAGTTACCTGCTAACTCTATTACTATTATTGAAGAACTCCGTGATCTCTTTATGAGACAATGGGGTGATACAAAAGACCACACCTATTACATAACAGAATTTGGAGCTCTTAGGAGAAAGAAAGATGAAACAGTGGTATATTTTTCAAAAAGGTTCAACAAGATGTACAGTAGAATCCCTACTGAGATAAAGCCTACAGAAACATCAGCTAAACTGACATATGCAAATGCTTTTGATCACGAATTCTCTCTATTACTAAGGGAGAGGAGGCCCATCTCTTTGTTGAATATGCAGGATGCATCACTGGAGGTAGAGTCCAACATACTGGCTTCTAATAGACTAAAGAAGGAAACAGCTCAGCAACTGTATGACAGAAAAGGAAAAAAGGAGGAAACTTCAGGAAATGATGCTCCTCATTCTGTTGAGGGGAAGATTGATGAAATGGCTAAACTGGTGAAGATCCTCACTGCAAAACTGAATAAATTAGAGCTCGAGAAAAATTCCAGCAACCCTACTGCAGAAGGAGAACGAAATCCAAATAATCAGAATCAGTTTAGAAGGCAATTTGCTCCCCATTTTATGCCGAGAGAACGGAGTAACAATGATATCCAACGAGAAAGGAGAGAAAATGAGGATCAAAGAGTGCCACCACCTCTTTAGAACAATGTAGCCAATGAAGAAGAAGTTGATGAAGAGATGCTCTTTGAAGAGACTGAGACTGATCAAGATATGAATCATTTTGGAGAAGGATTCTTTGGAGGTTTTGTTACTGAGGAAGAATTTCTGAATGCAGAATATTATGGTGCTGACATGTTTGAAGCTGAGGATGACTTGGATTTGGAAAGGACTGTTGTAACTGCTGCTGTCCATCAGAATGGACTCAGGAAGACTATAAATCTCAGATCAGGCCGAAAGCAGGTGGCACAAGCCCCGAAGAAGAAAGCAACTGTTCCTGCTACCACTGTTCCTGCTAAACAAACAGCTGATCCTGTGCCAGAAAAAAGGCAAGTTGCAGAAAAACCAAAGAGGACTCAAGAGGTTGAAGAGGTAAACAAATCTGTCCAGAATTTCAGTTTGGAGAATGAATTAGGAAAATTAAACATTCTTGTACCTTTGACTAAGTTAATAAAGAATCCTTCATATAAAGAAACAGTTCTAAAAGTGATGAATTCAGCAAGTAATCAGCCTATTTCACACACAATTAATTTGCAAGAAGAAAACCCCAGAATCTTCATTGGATCAGCCCTAGCTGAAAAAACTAAAAATGAGGCTGGTGCTTCACCTCCTTTCTATGTCACCCTGACAGTCCATGAGCAAATGATTCACAATTGCCTTTTAGATTCAGGAGCATACCACAATTTGATGCCAAAGGCTGTCATGGAAGCTCTGGGCTTGAGTATTACCAAACCTTACCATGATCTGTATGCCTTTGACTCCTGAGCAGTGAAATGTCTAGGTGTAATAAAGGACATGGCAGTTAGCCTGGCTGAGTTTCCCATGAAAAGTGTGATAATGGATGTTGTGGTAGCTGACATAACACCGAAGTTTGGTTTACTTCTATCTAGGTCTTGGGAAAAGAAGGTTGGAGGAACCTTACAAATGGATCTTTCATATGCCACCATTCCTGTGTTTGGTGGAGAAAATCGAAGGTTGTACAGAGAGCTGCAATTTGCTTACATAGTGACAGATGATAAAAACCCCACCAAGCACCCACTGTATTCTGTTGATAAAGATCTTGGTACATGCATGTTACATTTGAGTGAGGAGGATAATTTTGCTGGTATGTTACAAGTGGAAAAAGAACAGCTAATAAAACACACCAGAGAGGAAGAAGATGCACTGTGGCAATTGTATTTTGATGGATCTTCATGCAAAGAGGGTGCTGGAGCTGTAGTTCTTCTCATTTCCCCTGGAGGTGAAACAGTGAAGCTCATGTATAAGTTGGAGTTTGTCACCACTAACAACACTGCTGAGTATGAGGCTCTGTTACTAGGATTGAAAGCTACTAAAGACTTGGGCATTTAGTAGATTGTTGCATTTGGCGAATCCGAATTGGTTGTTCAGCAGGTGAAGAGCAACTATCAAGTAAAGCAGGGTTTGCTGAAAGTCTATCGAAATGAGGTATGGGATATGCTTGAAAATTATTTTATAGCATTTAACATCACTCATATTCCAAGGAATCACAATGAGACTGCAGATTCTTTGTCCTTGGCTGCTACACACTTCAGAATCCCTAAGACCACTCAGTTAAAGTATTCCATAGAGGTGAGGTACAGACCCTGTGTACCTGATAATGTGAAGCAATGGAAAGTGTTTGAAGATGATGTTGAGATTAAAAGGTTCCTTGAGCTTACAAATGAATTTTCAAATTCCTTGATTGATCAGGATGAGGATGGAGAAGAGGGACAGGTAGATGAGTTTGCTGAAGATGAGATTGTTGGACATAAAATTATTGAGCTAAAGGGAAAATTCATTCCCAAAGGTTTGGTACCTCTTGAAAGAATATTTACAAAAGATGATACACCTTCAAAGCCTATTGTTCAGTCTTCAGAAGATAATGTAGTGAACTGCAATATTGGTTCTGCAGAACATCCAAAAATGGTCAAAATTTCTAAATCCTTGACAGCTGAACAAAGAAACAGATATATCAAACTGTTAAAGGAGCATGTAGATGTTTTTACATGGTCTTATGAGGAACTAAGAACTTATGATACAGGAATCATACAGCATAAGGTTCCCTTAAAACCAAATGTTAAAACTTTCCGACAGAAACTAAGGAGGATTAACCCAGCTTTGTTTCCTGTGATTGAAAAAGAAGTAAAGAAGCTGTTGGATGTCAAGATCATAGTGCCTCTTAGGTATTCTTCTTGTGTAGAAAATCTGGTTTTTGTCAAAAAAAAGAATGGAGAAATCAGATTATGTGTTGATTTTAGAAACCTGAATAGATCTTCATTAAAAGACAACTATCCTCTTCCTAAGATTGAACAGGTATTGTAGCAAGTAGTTGGGGCACAAAGGATCTCTATGGTAGATGGTTTCTCAGGGTACAATTAGATTGCTATGCACCCTGATGATAAGGAGAAGACAGCCTTTACAACTCCCTGGGGGACATTCATGTATGACAAGATGCCTTTTGGCCTGATGAATGCTGGAGCAACCTTTCAGAGAGCAATGGACATTGCCTTTGTGGGAGAAAAAGATAATTTTGTGGTTATCTATTTGGATGATATTACTGTTTTCTCACAGTCAAATGATGAGCATTTGAAGCATTTGAGGTAGACCTTCCTAAAATGCAGAAAATTTGGCCTATCCCTGAATCCCAAAAAGTCACATTTTGATGTGCAAGAAGGTAAACTTCTTGGTCACTTGGTGTCTGCTGATGGCATCAGAATAGATCCTGACAGAGTGAAAGAAATACTGAAGATTAGTTTACCTAGGAGTAAAAAAGATGTTCAATCATTCATTGGCAAGATCAATTTTCTGCAGTGGTTTATACCCAATTTTGCTGAAACCATTAAGCAGATCACAACCATGCTGAAGAAGGATCAAGAAGTCAGGTGGACTTATAAGGCAAAGGCTGCATTTGAGAAAATTAAAGTAGCTCTTACTGAAGCACCTGTTTTGGTAAGTCCTGATTTTACCAAAGAATTCCTTACTTTCTCATTTGCATTAGAAGACACAATTATAGCTGTCTTACTTCAGAAGAATAAAGAAGGATTGGAACAGCCTATTGCCTTCTTCAGTAAAACTCTCAGAGATTCTGAGCTGAAGTACAATATATTGGAAAAGTAGGCTTATGCTCTGGTAAAGGCTTTGAAATTTTTCAAAATTTATGTTTTGCACTCAAAAGTTATTTCATTTGTCCCAAATTCTGCTGTAAAAGATGTCTTAACACAGCTTGATAGTGAAGGGAAAAGAGGCAGGTGGATTGCAAATATTATGGAGTATGATGTTGAGATCAGGCCTACCAATCTTGTCAAGGGACAAGGTTTAGCCAAGCTGCTGGCTGAATCAAACTTTCAGGCACTGGGATTGCATGTCATGGCTGAAGAATTAGTTCCTGAAGAAGATCAAGCAATACTGGAAAAAGAGAAAATCATGGACTACTATTCATCATCAGAATGGTATGCAGACATTGTTCATTTTCTGTTATTTTTGCAATGTCCTGAGCATATGGATAGGAAGGCTGCTAGATCTTTAAAGTTGAAAGCTACGAATTACTGTTAGGTGGAAGAATAGCTGTTTTGGAAGGACCCAGGTGGTATTCTCCTCAGATGTTTGGACAAATCAAAGATCGAAGGAGTGATTTATGAATCTCATGAGGGTGCTTGTGGGGGGCACAAATACTGGAAGACAACAGGCTACAGAATTTTAAGAGCCGGATACTATTGGCCCTCCTTGTTTGCAGATGTTTATCAGCAGGTAAGAGCCTGTGTCCCTTGTCAGAAGTTTGCTGGAAAATAGAAATTGCTGTCTTTGCCCTTGAATCCTATTGCAGTCAATGCCCCTTTTCAGCAATGGGGTCTGGATTTTATTGGAGAAATAAATCCAACATCTTCAAGAAAGCACCACTGGATTCTGACTGCAACAGATTTTTTCACTAAATGGGTGGAAGCCATCCCCACTAGGAATGCTATAGATAAAGTCATCACGGAGTTCATTGAGGAAAATATCCTGAGTAGGTTTGGTTGCCTCAGAAACTAGTGACAGACAATGCAAATGCTTTCAAATCCAAGGCAATGGAGGCCTTTTGTGAAAGGAATGGCATCATACTGAAGCACTCAACTCCTTATTATCCTCAAGGTAATGGTTTGGCAGAATCTTCTAATAAGAACATTATTCAGAGCATTAAGAAGCTGCTCAAGCATAATAAAAGATCATGGGATTCAATGCTTAAATATGCATTGTGGGCTGATAGGATCATAGTGAAACAAGCAATTGGAACTTCTCCATTTCAGTTAGTTTATGGTACAGAGGCAGTTTTCCCTGTTCAATTGGGGATTCCAGTGATGAAGTTTCTCCAGAATTCTCAAGAGGAGCCAAATGATATGCAGAGGAGAATCTTTGAAATGATAGAGTTACAGCAGAGCAGGGAAAAGGTGGATGAAAAAGCACAGTTGTACAGATCCAAGATCAAAAGTAGATTTGATAGAAACATTAAAGAGAATAATTTATCAGTTGGGGATATGGTACTGAGGTGGGATGCAAGGAAAGAGCAAAAGGGTAAGCATGGTAAATTTGACAGTCTCTGGTTTGGCCCTTTCCTAGTATCCAAGGTTTTAGAGAATAATACTTTTATCTTGCAGTCCTTGGAAGGTGAAGAGTTGTCCAGTCCCATTAATGGACGATTCCTCAAGCATTTTTACAGTCTATAAGGGGATTTTCACTTTTCATTGTACATACCGATGTGAGTGAAGCATAATAAAGACTCCATAACCCAATGGAAATTTTGCAGACAGGTAAGTAGGTTAGCAGATAGAAGGCACTGGTCTGCAGGTTCTTGAAGCCTTGCAGGGAGGACTTCATCCCGTAGCTGGAGCCAGATGTTAAGTCAGTAATTTGTTTCTTCATTTTTTGTTTGATTTTCATTTTATTCCAAGTTACTCATTTGCTTTAGTTTGGTTTTTTGCTTCTTTTTAGGGGATTTTTGGTTGTTATGTGAAATTTTGAACTTAGCCTTTATATTTTTACTTTATTTTTAGATCCTTTACATTATTGAGGGGTTTTTAAAGGTCATCATGTTGAATAGTGGGCTCACAAATCATATTCTGAGTATAGTCATCATTCAAATAGCATTTAAATTTCATACAAAATGGAAAAAAGTTGTAAAACAGCGCCAAAATAGAGTTAAATTTATTCTTGTAGTGCAAGTGTGAAAAAATAACAAAGGAGCGCTACAAGAATATCGTGACTGTTAGTTTCTCTGATTTTTTAGCCAAATCTTTGCATGATTATGAATCGTGGGTGACTAATTGCTTGATTTGAGGGTTTTGTGCTACGTGTGGATTCAGTGAGCATCATGAGGACAGATGGTTTTATGTTATAGAAGGGATCGTGGTCATCATTAGCAGAACGCTGGTCATCATGACAGGTAGCGGCTGAAACTGAGCTTGATGTGAAGGTAGTTGTCCCTTACATGTATTTCAAAGTTGGAAAGCTTAGTGGGGCAACAATAGCTGCTAAAAAACCGAACATTGCCGTTGTAGAATAGAGGCGAGGTTTTTTATGGTTTCACAGGAAATTAGGGCTTCCTAATTCCGCCACCTGCAATCAAATTGGGCGCTGAAGGACACTTGTATATTTGAGGTGGACAATGTGACAGCTCAGGTAGCAATTTTAAGCATCTGCAGTTGAACATTAAAGAGGTATTCCGCGATAAGCTCTTAGTTATTGATAATTTGGGGTTTTCTCGATGAGGTTTGCTCTGTCAAAATTGGTTAAAGGAAACATTTAGTTATGTTTTCTAATGAGATTCCTGCCACAAAGATAGCTGTCTAAGACACTTTGAGACACCATGGAGACTGGAAGGTTGAAAAAATAGCTATTTCTAACGAAGTATGACCCTGTCAAAGTTTGAAAGCTCGATGATGTGAAAAACTGTGCATTTTATGATGTTCAGACTTCATAAATAAGCCTGCTACTTATGCAAAATGTAATGAAGGAGCCAAACATTTGAGATAGCCTAAAGACCTAGTTTTAGTGCATGCTAGAAAGCTGATTAGTTCGGTGTTAAAGTCAAATTGAAATAGAAAAATGAACAGAGCATGAAGTTATTTTCCTTGTCATTGCAACACAGGATCCTCTTTATACAGTCCAAAGGAGGTCTGCTTGTTGAATGAGCAGTGTGTATAATACCTAGTTTTCATCAACAGTTTCAGTTAATCTGAGAAACTTGTAGCAATGATCATATTTGCAAAGGATTACTGTGCAGAAATTGTTCATACGACGATACCAGAAGGTTTCGAGGGTTATTTTTGGTATTATTAGACAGGTTTATTATGAATGTTGGAGATGGTCATCTATTTGAACAAACAAATTGATTGATAACTAGGTTTCATAATCAGCTGCACTGAAGAGGCTGGAGTACTCTAAATGACCTAGACCATTTATACTTGTGATAAAGCTTAACCTGTATTATTAAACTAAAAGAATCATTCAGGAAGTTGTGGGGAGTTGCTCATTGAAACTTAAAGAGGCTTGAGAAGAAAAAAAGCAGCTACTAGGTCATCTGCTAAACCCTAAAGTCATACAGTTTCCAGTTTTTGAATACAAATGGGTAAGAGTGGCAAAGTTAATAGAGCTGAGCCTACCGATACAAGTTGGATGGAAAAACTCCCAGGTTGTGTACAACTATTCCAACAGGCTGGTTGGCTAGAGTTTTTCAGAAGAATAGATGGTTACAATGCTGAAGTTTCCTATAGGTTTGCACAATGTTACAAACATGATATGGTGGTTTTTGATACTTTAAGCTTCAGATTGACAGTGGATTTAGTAGCAGAGGCTACTGGAATAAAGAATGAAGGGGAGATGCGGTTTAAGAAACTGCCCTTCACCTTTGATGCTCAGAGGTATTTGTTACCAAATATTACCCCAGATTGGAGCAAGGGCATTTTGATCCAGAACTTCAGAAGTGAATGGGTCAATCCCATTAGAATTTTGCAGATCTATATAACATGTGAGGGTAGATATGCATATGTTTTCAAGTACCACTTTAGATCTCTTCACCATATGGTGGGTGTGTCCAAGATGAGTCTCCCCTTCTTCCTGTACAAAAGCCTGCAGAAGATGTCTAGTAGGGTTAAGGGGCATGAAGACCATACATCACAATCTATTTTCCACCATGGATTAATCAAATTGATCATTAGTACTATCTTGCAAAAGGAAGGGAAAACTTGGGATTTCTTTCTCTTCTGGTCTAGTTTTAAGGTTAACCAAGAGGATCAGCAAACCAAGAAAGAAGCAGACAAAGGGAAAGTACTGATAAGAAAATTAGGTCAAAAGGTGAAATCTAAGGACAAGACAGGAGTTAAGCTGGAGAAAGCATCAGAGGCTGTGAAAGATGACAGTGATCCTAAAGTGTTTACAGCTGATGCTAAAGGTCAGTACTCATTGTTTATAGAAGACAAAAAGCATCCTGTGCAGCACATGGCACCTGTAAAGGACTCCAATGAAGTTAAAGCTGCTGTTACAGAAGAGGTTGATGTACATGAAGAGAAACTTCAGACCCAGTAGAGGAGCCCCATCACCATCTTGTCAGAGGATGAGGGGTATTTTCTAGAAGAGGATCAACCTATTACTAAAACTGAAGTTAAAGCTAAAGCATGCAGAGAATTTTCCTCTTTCGAGAATAAAGCAGTCAGGCCTAGTAGAAAGAAAAACAAACTTGAAGTGATGGAATTTGCTTCTGTCAAACATCAGGGAAGAAATGTGAAAATGTTAGGAGAATTAGCACCAGGATGGAGGCCTAAAACTAGGCCTAGGAATAAATTAAGGTTAAATTTTAAGAAGTTGCTTAACCCTAAAATGAATATCAAGGAAGTGACTGTCTTAGATGATATTTCCTCAGGTGAAGAACCAGAAATTGACACAATGAGTATTAAAACAAGGGAAAATCAGTGGCCAAAGCTTCCTCTTCTCATCCTGCAAAAGTAAAAGGATCATCACAGTCAGTAAAGGAGTTAGGACAGCCTGAGCCTAAACTGTCTACCATGTTTTTTGAAATAAAAAATGAGCCTTTAGAGCAACAGCAAGCAAAAGAAGCTGAGGTTCCTAATATTGAAGGTCAGTCATTGAAAGTTGATGAAGTTATACCTGAAGAGGTAATTTCCACAGACCTGTTAAATGAAGATGCAGACATTTTTAAGAGGTTTGACATACCTTGGATGCCCAGTTATGAACAAGAGATCATGACAGAGAGGTCATTTGATTCAGATAAAGAAAACTTGCAGAAAACTATTAAGCAGTACAAACAGCAGATGAATTACATGCAAGGGGTCAATGATGGGCTGATGATGGCTAATAGAAGGACTAGAGAAGATCTACAGGATGTCAATGACCATTTTCAGCAGCTAACAACAGTATCTAAAGAGGCTTTAAAGAGAAAAAGAACCACTGACTTGCAATGCATAGAGTTGAAAAAGACAGTCAAAGACTTACAGCAGGAAAATGAAGAGCTCACCAGAAGACTAACAAGCATGGAAGATGAACAGAGGCTAGCTAGGAAGAAAGCTCAGGAATTGGATGGCATAGCTTTTCTAGCTAAGGAAGCTAAGGACCTATGAGTTAGTTATTGAATTAGTTTTTTGTTATCTCTTTTTGAGAAACATATTAGTTAGTTCTTTACTATTTTTGGAAAATGTCATATTTTGTAATATTGTAAATTTTACTTTATCCCATCGAATTAGTTGAGGGCAGTTAGGGTTTGATCCTTAACTGATTTTGTAAAAGGTAGTATTTAGAGAGGTTAGAAAGACAGAATGAGGGTTCGATTTTGGGAGAGCTTCAGGAGGTCTTTAGACTTATTCATGAGCTAAGTATCAAAACTCTTGTATGCATTTGATGATGAAATTATGAGATATATGACACCTTTTACCCTTCAGTTTCTGTGTTGGCTTCATTGTTCAACTTGTTTAGTTGCTTAACTGATATATTCATTACTGGTTTATGTTTATATGCTGGTAATGCTTGTCTTTTATGAATGAACTGCAACATTGTGTTCTGTTGGATCTTGTTTAATATATTATGCATCTTTGTCTTCTTTTGCTTATGATTTAGTTATTATTTTGCTCATGAGTGTATTCCCTGCTTGTTCCCAAAGTTTACAACCAAGAAAACACATCAGAAACCTTAAACCTATTTCACTTTATTAAGTTTTGTTTGAGATTGTGTTGGCTTGTTTCTTTTAGCCTTGGAAACAATTTCTGGCTCTGGCACAAACAAGAACCAACACCCATAACCCAGGATGACATGAAAATTCAAAAAATATAATAACCAGCACTTCAACAACCGACACCAAACCCATCAACATACCACCATCGACCGCTTGCATGATCGACATTGACCAATGACCCTGAAGTTCAAATCACGCCTTCATGACTATGGATAGAAGGAGCACCAAAATCAAATTGCAATTAATGCAAACTCTAGAGGCCATGCTATACCATCACTTCTGCCATTAATACATCCATTGACATAAACATCACTCACTTCACCTATAAATATCGAGCCAGAAAAAGATCATTTACCATATTTTGAAGAGATAGAACAATTCAATAGTCAAAATTTTGAGAGATGAGAACCTGTAAGAAAAGTCAACCAAGAGACTGAAGAGATGGCCCCGAAGCAAACCAGAGTTGCAGCTACAAAAACAAAAGAACTGCAATCCACCAAAACCCCATTGATGAGAAGGTTAAGAAATATCAAGAATGCCAAGGTACAGGAAACCTCGTGGACCAAAACCTGAGCAGAAATCAAAGAATGGGCTTACCAGGACAAGAAAATAACACCAGAAGCAGAGAAGATCAGCTACATGAACACACTGTTCATGGCAAGCTTTGGAGGAATGAAAGAAACAACAGTAAAATTTATCATTAGTCAGTATCACAATGGTAAATTTCACTTCGACCGACCAGTAGAAATTTATGGAGAAGTAATATACAAACTTACCGGTCTATCAAATCAAGGTGACCCTGTCCCTATTGGTATAAAAGAAGGACTGGTAGAACGACTAACTGGAACACCAAAAGGAAAGAACTTGAAAGGGCTAATTATTAATTCTTGCACATGATCTAGGAACTAGGAATCAAAGTCATCAAAGAATTATTAACAAAATACTCATGAATTGGAAATAACTGGAATACCAAATAGGTTTCCTCTCTGTATATTATATAAACAATAAAGGATTACAATTCCATGCATGAGCAATGGCTTAACTCAATGAAGAATTCGAATACCTAAGGGACAATTCAAATTCAATGAGTGAGTCTAGCTTAACTGACTCTTTGCCATGCAATCTCACTCAGTTAACCACTTGACCAAAACCCTAATTGACTCACCAAACCCTTAACTGAAGTTGGAGTGTAATAAATGACTTAATCTCAACTGAAGGAGATCAAACACATGTCATAGCAACCAACCATCAAGTGCTAGTACTGCATGACTCCAATGAACCCTGATGAGGTTTACTGAAGCTGAACTGACCATCAGAAGTTGGTGAAGGCGCCTTGTTAACTCCAGTTCATTAAATAATCATTAAATAATATATTTAATGAATGGAGGCACCTTAACTGACTGTAACTGACTTGTTGAACTGAAAGTAACAACTAGTTAGCAATTAGGTGCATTAATGTCACACAAATCACCCCTGGAGTGCTCCAGTTAGCCTCCTTGACTGTAGGAGAAGGATAAGTTAGCCTCCTTGACTGTAGGTAGGCGTGGGAGTGACTGGAATGATGGTAATTAATGCTCCACTGATGTTAATTAAACTTAGGATAGTGGTTTAACTAGGCCAATTTGACCGAAGGAGTGAGTATGATGGTAAATGTCTCCAACACCCCCCCTTAAGCTATAATCAGGAAGAGTTAGAAAACATAGATGCATAAAATGCTAGGTCCCTGGAAACAAAGGCCATAGGTCACCCTGTACAATAAAGCAACTGAAACAATGCTCAAAACAAACTAAGTGAGGAAAATAGGGAAAACCCAGTGGGAAAAAACCCCCCCTCAAGCTGAACATTGAAAGTAGTCTGGATCACCCTGATGAACTCACCCCCAACAGTGAACGGAGGTAAGTGAACTTATTTTCTGAAAATCTCTTGGTGAAGATTCCTGGAGGAATCTTCCACTTCGGAAGAATAACAATGCACTCAACTGGATCAGAAATATAAACAGCTACACGGTGAAAACTGGACCCATGTAGAGCAACTGAAATCATCTGAAGAGAGAGCAAAGGTTATTGAGGATTTGAACCATGTGTGGAACACTCAAGAAACTGATATGTTGCAGCCTTGAACAGCAAACCATGAGTGGTAAAATCAGCCCCAAATATTAAGAGCAAGTGTCCATGCGGATGCAGAATGTCTTCCTCTTTACTAGTTCTATGAGGAGATGAGCTTGTGACCAAAGGTAGAGAATCCCTGGGACTCTGGAGAGCGAATGCTTGAGCTCCATAATATTATATAGCTTCATAAATATCTAATGATTCACAAAATAAAATATCAGCAACCTCATAAGAGGAAACTAACACCAAATCCCCATAAGCAAATTTGAAGAAGAATTGTCATACTTGATTTTTCACACCGGAATTGGTGAGAGCAACTACAAGCATTACTGAAAGCTCTTGGATTTTGAAATATGAACAAAATAATATCACATAAGAATGTAAATCAGATCTAAATAAGTTCACAACAGATCCAAAACTATGAAATGAAATCAAATCCCCAACAGCAGTTTTGTAGGAGACTTGCGGTACTTGTTTCTTCACACCGTTGATGAGAATAGCTACAAGCAGTATTGAAGGTTTATGAACCTGAAATTTTGAACCAATAAATATCAGATCAGATCCAAATAAGATCATATCAGATCCAATAAATTTCATATCAGATCCAAAATTATGGTCAACCGAGACGATAGATGCACAGTTTTCTTCTTCTTCAAAATTCTGAATTTTGGTGCATGCAATCCTGCAGGAATTTGCTGGAAGATCTAGATCATGGGGAGCGAATGTGTCACTCATATAATCTGATATTTCTTCCAAAATATCCAATTTTTTACATATTTTCACACCAGCGGCAACATTGGAGGAAGAAAAATCAAATTTCTCCTCACTTTCGGAAGCAATTACTGGTAAATTTTGCACAGAATTTAAAGGAAAATCACCGGTGAAAGTTTGCATGGAAGTGCAGCAGCATTTTTCTTCAATATCAGAGATTCGAATGTCTTCTTCTATTTCAGCAATATGAGAAGATGAGATATCAGAGATCTCATGAACTTCTGGAGCATCAGGAGAAGGAGTCACTTCATGGAGACTTTCTTCAATTCGATTTGAATGTGTAGAAGATTCTCCTTCATCTTCATCTTGAACAACTTCATTAGAGAGAGTAGAGGCTGAGACTTTTGAGTAAAGAAATCTTGTGGTGCTGGCTGTAATCTCCAAAGTACTATTATGATCCTCATTGTGCTTGCCAAAGGTTCTGTCCAATATTGTCCAGAGTTCCTTTGGGTATTCAGCAGAACAAATAAGGTAGTACAAGCTATCATCAAGGGCCAGAGCTATTGATCCAAAAGCTCTGTCAATGTCATTTAGCCAATCATTCTCATTCTCATAAGTCTCTCTTCCAATTCCAATAGACACCTCATAGAGACCTCGTCTCTTCAGAGATGCAATCATCTTCAGCTTCCATTCCGAATAGCTTGTGAATGGGGTGAGAAGAGGGATTGATGAGTCCATTTGAAGTTGTACCTGTTAAGACCTGTAAATCAAAAGAAAAGGCACCGTAAGGTCGGATTGAGCTATTGCTCACATTTCATGGAGAAATCTGTCAAAAATCTTGTTTTTGAGAGATTGATCTTCGTCCATCCGTAAGCTCTGATACCGTATTAATTCTTGCACATGATCTAGGAACTAGGAATCAAAATCATCAAATAATTATTAACAAAATACTCATGAATTGGAAATAACTGGAATACCAAATAGGTTTCTTCTCTGTATATTATATAAACAATAAAGGATTACAATTCCATGCATGAGCAATGGCTTAACTCAATGAAGAATTCGAATACCTAAGGGACAATTCGAATTCAATGAGTGAGTCTAGCTTAACTGACTCTTTTCCATGCAATCTCACTCAGTTAACCACTTGACCAAAACCCTAATTGACTCACCAAACCCTTAACTGAAGTTGGAGTGTAATAAATGACTTAATCTCAACTGAAGGAGATCAAACACATGTCATAGCAACCAACCATCAAGTGCTAGTACTACATGACTCCAATGAACCCTGATGAGGTTTACTGAAGCTGAAATGACCATCAGAAGTTGGTGAAGGCGCCTTGTTAACTCCAGTTCATTAAATAATAATAAAATAATCATTAAATAATATATTTAATGAATGGAGGCACCTTAACTGACTGTAACTGACTTTTTGAAATGAAAGTAACAACTAGTTAGCAATTAGGTGCATTAATGTCACACAGATCACCCCTGGAGTGCTCTAGTTAGCCTCCTTGACTATAGGAGAAGGCTAAGTTAGCCTCCTTGACTGTAGGTAGGCGTGGGAGTGACTGGCATGATGGTAATTAATGCTCCACTGATGTCAATTAAACTTAGGATAGTGGTTTAACTAGGCCAATTTGACCAAAAAAGTGAGTATGATGGTAAATGTCTCCAACACTAATGATCAGTCAGATACAAGCCCAGACGCCACAAATCATAGCCAAAATTATAGCGATAGGACTCACCCCTACAGGTCGAGGGAGTGATCTAAAGCTGGACATGCAAGAAGTAGTCGCCACAATAGAAACTACAGGAAAAATTTACCGTTGGGCTCAACATGTTGCCAACATTCTCAAAAGTATCTGTGAAAAATGCCAGGAGTCAGCAGGGATTATAAGGTTCCGATCTCTGATTCTATGGATAGCAATGTACCACTTGTGTCCCGTCAGGGATAAGTAGTTCCAGGAACCACACAAGTACCACATGTGGAGGCTTAATCCATTTTCACAGAATGGAACACTGAAAGAATTGGCAAATGGTAAAGTAATGCTGGAAAAATGGTTCCAAAACCTGAAAATCTAGACGACCAAATGGAGGGTGCCTCAGAATATCGAAAGAAGTCTGCTAAAAACAGCTCATATTCAACTTGAGCTAGACCACATAGCATTCTGGTACATGTAGGGAGAAAAAGAAACAGAAAGACCTCTTGACTATTACCCAATAGTCGAAGAGATATTCCACGAGCTAACTCGATAATCTAGTACAAAGTTATCAATACCATGAAAATCCAAAGAAATAAATCCAACAATTGAAGAACCATTGATAGAACAAGAAAAACAGGACTACGAACTCCGACTACATATCACTACCTTCATGTCAGACGATATACCGGAAGAAGACACCAACATACTGCAAATAACAATCATACCACCACCGACCCAAAGGGGAAGTACACCAACTGAGTAGCAAGTCACCAAACCAGCTAAGAAAAATATCAGTCTGACCAACCAACAGGGGAGAGAAGAAGAACTGGAAGAAGACATTGAATCAAATGATCAGGAATACGCTATGACAAAAGAAAACTTAAGGAAAATAGCAAAGTAAGTAGCAGCTTTGAGGAAGAGGAAGGTACTTCAGGAAAAAGGGAAAGGGAAGTGTAAGCTTATCCTTTCTGAGTCAGAAGATGAAGAAGAACTGTTGGTGACTGCTCTCGAAATCATAGAAGACACAACAAAAAACAAATTTTTGGTCGAAACACAATTCAGAAGGTTCGTCGAAGCAGGAGCAAAACAAGGTCGATCGAAAAAGGTAAAAAGTACAACCACTTCAATGGATGAAAACATTATTGATTTAGTTTCTACACCTCCACCCCCATATCCAACTGAGATTACACAAGAGGACAAACCACAGATACCCACTATAAGAACAGTCAAAATTTGTAAGAATGCTATGTTGGAGACACTAAAAGTACGGTTCGACCAGGATGGTGATTTCTAGGCATACATTGAAAAATTACCTGAACTACTCACCTCTATCCATAGGATTACCACCAAATGTCCATTGATTGAAGCTAGTGGATCAAGACAGATATTCCCTCAACAAATTGGCCAAATACCCCAGAAACCAAGATCTATGGGAATTATCAAGTCAACATTCTTAAGGAACCCCGACAAGAAATATCAAATTTTTGCAAGTTGCACCTCATCCATTATCCCTTTCGAAGTCTCACACCCTCCATTAGCCAATAAGCCAACAAGAGATGTGGAGGAAAATAACCTAGAAGATATCAACCGGGTGATCAACAACTTATTCTCTGACGACCCAGATGATTCACCACCAGAATTCGAGGACCCAACATCGACTGAAAATATCCCCACTACACCAATTACACCCGACCATTCACCATATCCACCACCACTTCCCAATCCAGAACCTTTACCAAACCCTGAACCATCTGTACCAAATCATCTAGATACACATCTAGCTACAGATCCCACCCAAGAAAGTCAACCAGAAGTTCCACCGACCGTTGAAGATTAGCAACCAGAAAACCAACCACAGGAGAATCCACCACTTGTAGATGCACAGGCATAGCAACAGAAAAAACAACATAAACACAAGAGAAAAAGAGACAAAAAGAAGAAGGAACACCACAAAGAATCACAGTTGATAATGGTCCACCTTAGTCAACTTGGATTGACTACTGTAGTTGACAAAACAAAACTAAGAGATGGAGAGTTGGGACAACTCTTAGAAACTCTGGCCATTGAGGCAAAAACAAGAATCCAGACCAGACGACAGCAACTTGACAATAGTAAGAATGAACAAGTCAAGTTTCTATCAAAATGCAGAAAATTAGTTCAAAGAGTAATACCAGGACCTCTAGAGGCGGACACCGACAGGCCACTTGAAAAGGCATATTAGTTATTTGAAAGCATGGTGTTGACCTTACAATCACATCTGGTAAATACAAAAGAAGACCAAAAAGAGGAGACTTCCATATTGTTAAGGAAATAGTACACAACATTCTTGGAGGCTCACATAGTGCTGCAAGACCACATGGAAGAATCTATCATCACAGAAGAAGTACTCCGTGATTGGCCCACTTATTATGGGAAAGTTTTTCAGCAAACCCGACAAAGCCAAGAACAAATTCAAGCACTGTAAAGAAGAAAAGGCATTGAAGAAGCACTGAGAAACCAGATACAAGATCAAATTGTATTGGAGAAAGCTAAACTACAAAAACTAGAAAAACAAGCACACCAATGGGTACAACAAGCACTCCCAAGCCTGGATGAACTAGATACAATCTGCCCATAGATGAAAAGACTACTGGAAACAACAGAAGAAAAATATCAATTCATGGGACCCGACATGGAAAGCACAACAGACCTTTCCATCTAGGAGAAGATGTCGACCTTATCAAGCATCACAACATTGACAATCGACATCCAGAAAGTATTACAGAGCTGGGAAAAATTTCAACATCAGCTGGCCATTACAGCAGAAGAAATTGTGGAAATATGTGTGCAGAAATGACCAACCATCCGACTACACAGTCCATGAAGACAAACAATACCAGAAATAACTACCTAAGACAACACATTGTTGAAGTACCTCCCCTGTTTCTTCGAGAAGAAGAAATATTTTGTTCCTGGGGGAGATGTTGGAGGAGCTAGTTAGTCAGCCGACTAATTGAGATTAGGTTGGTCGCGTAAGGTCGTGTCGGTTGACCAAACTGATAGGTAGTTATATGTAACTGTTTGTAAATCATATATATTAGGTTTTTGAGCCAGATGAGAACTCGGTTCAGTTTTGTGTATGTATGGACCCTCATGATATAATATAATCCGTTATTCTTTATCTATGTTCTTATCTCTTGTGTCTGTTATGTCTATATGATTCAATGTGTATTATTGGTAACCCTCTGTGATCTATGAGATTACAAGATACCTCTTGTTAGAGGATCTTCTCATGCTCTCAATGTAATGTTGTTAGAACGATATAATTTGTGGTTGATATTTTGCTATGTTTTTCCATAATAAAAGTTTTATCATTGATTTTAGAGGGAAATATACCTATTTTTAGGTTACTCCGAGTAATTTAGTTGGGAGAGCTATTGGCCCCAATTGTTTCCCACTTTCCCATGGAAAAACCATATCAGGGAGTTTCCATTAATTTCGTGTAGCTTTGTTATATTTTATTTGCATGTCGAAGGGTGACCTCTTTTTAGAGGTATCAACCCTCATTTCTTCCTTTTATCAATTTATGTTTCTACATGCAGTATGGTCGATCACCGAGAGAGAACCAACCCACTCTTTATCTAATTCTCCTCAGAAAGTGTTCATTTTATTTCATCTACATTAAGGATAAGAGGGGGTTGCCTTACTGAAAGAGAGGACTGATGCCTTTCTTGTTTATCGAATTATTGCATTTTTAATTTCTTAAATGCTTCGGAATAGAGATGTGGCGGGTGATTTCCCTCCATGGTTGCACTCCAATGCTTTTGATGTGGAGTTTTATTCATTTATAGATGAGATTTCACTTGAGATATGGTCCCTTGCTAGTTATGTAGTGGAATCTATTCTCAAAAAGTTTTCACTTGTGTATGGAAGTAGTTTCTGCAATCTTTTAAGCCACATTGCATTCTTTCATGTTGAAAAAGGCATGCCAAACATTGTTGGAAGAAAAGGAAGGAAGAGGGTGCTTACATCATACAATGAGGCAATTTTATTGAGGGATTGGCCTTTGGCCTGAAAATGTACTTCTATACTTGCAAGACAAAATGTAATTCCCCCATATTTCTCTTGGGTAGCATTGTGTTTGTGGAGCCCCCCTCCATTCCCAACAGTTTTGAGGCATCTTCACGTTGATTAAGACTATTTATTCTTATTAAGTGATTTTAATTGAGTTTTTGAATTAATTTGATAATGTAATTTACTGGGACTATTGTAGATTGTTGGGAAAAGTAGTGGAGAAGAAACGCTTGCACGGTGGCCTACAATTGTAGGAATGAAATCTGTGGAGGAGGATTTTGGTGATGTTTTAAAGTTCTTGAACAATATATGGGGAACACTTTCAAGTTGATGTGAAATATATAACTGCCCTTTCAATTCTTGGGATGGGTAGATGGGTGAAAGATCTTTATTTATTTAAATATCAAATATCTTTGTTGATGGAATTTTTTCTTGTTGTTGAAGAAAAGACATATTAGCTAGTATACAACAAGCTTACTTTAGGTGTCAGTGCAAGGGGATAAGGTCTATCTATTTGCGCTTATTGCTATATAAAAATTTCAAAAATATGGATTTTTTCGTCTTTGGAAGTGCAATTAAAATACTGCATTTTAGATATATTTTAGTTAATTGTGTGGTTAACGAACTAGATAGAATTATGTGCCACATGATGGGTGTTTAAATGTCACAATTTGAATCAAATTTTTTAGGATTTATTTTTTAGTTCAATGTCTAAATAGGAAGAGATGAGCCTCTGTTTAATTTTGTTTATGGCCTTGAATTGTGTAGAGAGGGCATAGCCTTGTTTTTTTCCTAGTTATTATTGCTTCTATGTTACAGAGGGTGCTTCCCAAAGACATGTGTTGCTACTTGGGTGAAAGTTTTGGATGTTCTCTATCACAGTTTCAACACCAACCACTTTGTTAATTAATTATAATTATATTATTGTGTCCCTACTATGGAATAATAAGGTCATTTACCACTTTTTAGGTGCTTAAGATCATTATGTTCATGCGATTACATGGGAGGGTCAAGCGCAATTAACTAATGTTTAAAATTGTTGCATTTCAATGAGTTCATAAGAGGATAGTTTCCTAGGGTATAATTAATATCAATAAAATGCCATTATTATTCATTATTGAAGAAGGAGCGACCTCATTGTAGGGCACCGAACCCTCTCCCTATTTTTTATATAAATTGTCTAAACTTATAAACTAGGATTTTTCTCCATAAGAGGACCAACTCCACCCTCTCCAAAAAAATCATGTATGAGAGATGAATTTGTTGACTAATAACTAAAATCCATGCTTGTTACAGAGAGAAATTCCTATGGCTTGGGGTACCACAATAGACAGCTTGACTCCATAAATCAATCCTTTCCTATATGCAAGAGAAACCAAATAACTAACACTAAAGGATCTCGATTCGTACCTTATTCCGAACGGTTGATGTAGATCCCCGTTGAGCTTTCCAACTTCAGCTTTAATTGATAAATTGCTTCCTCAACATTCAATAAACAAGACAAGCATACTATATATAATTGTGTCAGCTCTACTCTAGCATATATAATCGATAACATATAAGCATTTGAAATCATCCATGGATCAAATATTCATTCAAATACACATTATTGGACAGGAAAATATATTTCTATTAATATAAAACATAGATTACAATAGATAAAACCTCTGTCGGCACGTCTGTGAATCAGAGAAACTGAGTCCCCCACTTGGGCCTCCACCACTTCAATCCTCCATCTCTCGATAGCAAGCTCACAAGAAAAAGCAAGCTTGGGAAGAACACAAAAGTGCTCCAAGGGACAAAGGGATGCAGACTCAAGTATAAGCTCCGGAAACAATGGACTATAGTTTCTTTGCTCTCAATTCTCACATGCCTTCAATGTATCCAAAGGGTTCCTTATATAGCTCTTCAATGGGGTGATGAAAGGTCGAATCCGAGGGATCTCAAGGCATATGGAAGGCTAGGAGACAAGTGCGTCGGATCCACATCAAGGAAAACTCCAAAAGAATTTGTCCTTTTGCACACATCTCGATGTACGCGGTTTTAGGGGTCAAATCTGTGTATGTACGTGAGAAAGGGATTAAAAGTCACATATGGCAATTTTTGCATGTTTTTAGGGATGATCTTGGAAACATCAAAGGAACAAAAATGGTCCATGGGGTCTAAGGAGTCTACAGAGGGATAGGGAAGGCCATAAAAGTGTGATTCACCATGTGTGGTAAAGTCAGCTATAACAATGCTTACATGTTGTAAATCAAGATTACTATTTGAAAATCCAAGCTTGTAGGTTGTACATTTGAATTTATTGTTTAGAGGAGCTCTCTTTTTGTCCTTGAGAAGGCTTGTGATTTACTGTTGAGATTGTATTGAGGAATTTCTAAGAAATTTTCTTGTTGTTTTGTTTCCATAGTGGATTCATTTCCCAACTCATAGGTGGCCTCTCGACGAATACTATATGATGGTTAGAGTGCCTATGGATGGGTGGAAAGTTGTAGCATCACATTCTCTAGCAAAAATTAATCCAGATAGGTATTTATTTATTTTCAAATTTTGTTATTTGATTTTGTGATTATGCTCAAACTTGTTGAAACCAAGTTCATGCTTCTATCTACAATGGTAATGTATATTCGTGCTTAGTTGGTTAATAGTATATGATGACTGTTCAAGGGAAGTTATATCTCTATAATTTTACTGTTGGGCTTCATGCAATTTAATAATTAGTGTTAATGATCATGTCGTAGTAGACAAAGCCGAGTAATTGGTTGTGCAATATCCTTATTACTTGAGCACATCAAATTGTTTTAATTGAATGGTTAGTTAGCTTTATGTTGGTTAATATTGTTGTTTTTACAGAGTGACTATAAAGAATTATGAATGTTACAAAAGGTGAATTATGATAATTAAAGATAAGTTGGTTGTGCAATATCCCCATTACTTGAATACATCAGAGGTAGAATGTTTGTTCTTTAATGGTTGTAATTGAATGGTTAGCTAGACTTATGTTGGTTAATATTGTTGTTTGTAAAAAATGAATATAAAGGAGGAATGTTACAAAATTCAATCATGATAGTTAAAAATAAAAGACATGTTTAGACCTTAAGGATTTAGACTGGCTAGAACTCACCCTAGTATGAGATTATTTATGACCAACTGAATGCTTCATATAATTTATATAGATATATGGAGTAACATTGATGGATTTGAAAAGGAACCAATTTTTATATCGTCTTGATTCTTAAGAGTAGTTTGATACCATTTATGATATTCAGATTTGATATTTTATGAATTATAAGCTTACAGATAATTGACCGCTAAAATTTATGCTCTCCCTTGATCTGATCCCGGGGGCGAGCCCGGAAAGTCATCAAACCCGCTCGAAACAATCGGGACCAATAGGATCGTTTTTCTGACTTTAGTGCAAGTGAACATGAGCATAATATAAGTGTGTAACATAGACTCATCCACATGAAAATGAAAAATCATTTAAGCACATTAGGGACACGATTTGATTACGTAGTTCACTAGATCTCCTGGCTACGTCTCTGGGCCTACTCCAAAATAGAGTGACCAATCCATTGCAAATATGCACAAATACATAAGATACATCACAAGGGATTCACCTGCAGAGTCTTCATCATCTGTTCATCTCTACCGCCGCACCATAACTGCCTCTGATGGGTCACATAAGTGCACAAGCTATAGGACTCAATCGAAGACTGCAGAAATCAAGCAAGCAAATGCCTGCCTCCTTTGTCTCGAGAAGTTGCCAAACTTGGACATGAAGATATTTTCCCAATGTAGCCAATCACACTCTTTCAACTGACTCTACGAGCCACAAACCTTGAGTGGATCAAAGACTTGCATAATGTTGCAAATCGCACTCTTTCAACTAACTCTATGAGCCACGAACCTCAAGCTACACCACACGATCTTCTGCAGGATAGTCTCAATAGACCACAATATGTTTGCATGACAAGTGCATCAATAAAACCAAATTCACACTCTTACCAACCAATCCCTTCACCTTTGTCCTTTGGGATGAGAGTGTAGATGGTCGCTACTTGCCTTCAAATGCAAATTGAAATGTTGCCTCCTCGAACTGACTCTGCTTCTTTGTCTCCTACGCTGGATCACCTTCGGACATGATGGAGCCATGCTTGCTCTTTGAGCTGGAATTACAAGGTTGGAGCCTCTCCATGAGCTTCTCCAATGGATACCCCCAATGGGGCCTCTCAGATGCTTGCTTCCTCTATGGGATACATCTCTCCAAACTCGAGCTCCCTTCAAATGCACATGACAAGTGCTTAAATAGGAGAAGCTACTCTT
>LPNX010613917.1:4945-23002 GCA_001517045.1 Pseudotsuga menziesii
TCAAGTAAACATGATCGCCTATCTAAAAGTCCTTATCCTTTATTTTCTTATCCGCATAATGTTTCTGGTGGTCTTGTGCTTCTTTAAGGTTCACCTAGACCTTGGTAACCAACTGTTCCAATTCCATCAATAAATCAGGCCCTAACATGAGTTGATCCATCGGGCTATCCCAAGTAACCAATGTTCTACACTTCCATCCATAGAGTACCTCAAAGGCACTCATCTTGGAGGAAGTCTGATAACCATTGTTATACACAAAATCTGCGAGGTGCAGGTAATCCTCCCACTTCATGGGGTTGTTCATGAAATACATTCAAAGCATGTCCTTGACAATTTTATTTAATCTCTCTGTCTACCCGTCTGTCAACGGGTGATATGCAGTGCTAAAGTTCACCTGTGTCTCCAATCCAGAGAATAAATATCTCCAAAAGTTTCATCTAAACTTAGCATCTTGATTTGAGATAATTGCCTTGGGTATCCCATACAATCTAAATATCTTTTTAAAGAAGATATCAACAATGTTCACAGCCTTGTAGGCCAACTTCACAGGAATGAAGTGTACTACTTTCGACAACTTGTCAATGATCACAAAAATAGAATCATTTTGCTTCTTACTTTTCCATAAACTGGTTATAAAATCCATACCAATGACCTCCCACTTCCATTCTAGAATGGGCAATGCCTGCAGCAATCCCGTAGGATGCTGATGCTCAGATTTGACTAGCTGGCATTCCTAAAATTTTGCAATAAACGTTGCAATGTCGACCTTTAACTTAGGCCAAAAAAAGTGTCTCTTGACAACGGATATCATTTTTTGATATCTTGAGTGCCCTGAGCAGGGTGCCCGATAAAAATTTGTGAGGATGTTGGACCGAAGGTCCCCTCCTTCTGGAACATACAAGCAATCCTTGGACCACAATAGTCTGGATTCGTCTACCTTGTATTATTTTTGTTGTTGAAACAACCAGCCCTCGTGGACTTTCTTGAGGATTTCCACATAGAAGGGGTCAACTCCGTTGGCCTCTCTAATCTTCTCATGCAAATCTACATCGGTTTGACTCAAGGTCATATCATAAATCATATGAGTTCATTGGCTCAAAGCATCGACAACCTTATTCTATTTTCCCTTAATGTGCTTTAGCTCGAAATGGTACTCGCTGAGGAAACCCAACCATCTACCTTTCCTTTATTTCAGATCTGGTCGATCAAATAAATACTTCAGATTCATATTTTTTGTCTTCAAAAGGAACTTTCTTCCCATGAGGTATTGCCTCCACATCCTCAAAGAAAGGATGATGGCAGCTAAATCAGGATCATGCGTAGGGTAATTTTTCTCATGTTCTTTTAACTTCCATAATTTATAACATATCGCATGATCATTCTGCAAGAGGACTCCTCCAAGTCCTTCCTTGCTTGCATCCATACAAATAATGAAATCCCCATCGAGATATGCAATTTGCAACATCGGTGCGGTCATCAAAAGCTGCTTAAGCTTTTGAAAACTTTCTTCACACTTAGCGGTTCATAAGAACTTACTTGCTTTCTTCTGCAAAGCGGTCATGGGGCAAGTGATTCTCGCAAAGTTCTCAATGAAATTTTGATAGTATCTTGCTATTCCTAAAAAGGACCTAATGTCAGTGACACTAATAGGGGTAGGCCAATCCTTTATGGCTTTAATATTTTCCAGGTCCACAGCTATCCTTGAGTCAGAGATAATGTGACCTAGATACTATATCTGTGGTTTGTAAAATCACATTTACTAAAATTAGCGTAAAGCTGGTGTTCGCTCAACACTTGTAGTAATATGGGAAGATGTTCTTCGTGTTCTTCTTTATTCTTCAAATAAAACAGTATGTCGTCTATAAATACCAAGACAAACTTATCCAAATACCTACTGAATATGTTGTTCATCATACACATAAAGTTCGCGAGTGCATTGGTCAACTCGAATGGAATCACTACAAAATCGTAGTGCCTGTACCTTGTATGAAAGGCAGTTTAGTGAATATCCTCATCGCAAATCCGTACCTGATGGTACCCAGATTGTAGGTCAATATTTGAAAAGATTATGGCTCCTCCCACCTGATCAAACAAGTCATCGATCTTGGGGAGTGGGTAACAGTTATTTGATAGTAATTTTGTTCAACTGACAGTAATCCATGCACATCCACATCATCGCATCTTTCTTCTTTACAAATAGTATTGGTGCTCCCCAAGGAGACACACTGGGTCGAATATACCCTTTCTCTGTCAACTCCTGCAACTGCAGTTTGAGTTCCACCAACTTAGGTGCACTCATGCGGTAAGGGGCTTTGGAGGCCGAAACTAAACTTGGGGTCAGTTCGATGGAAAAGTCTAGGTCTCATTTTGGAAGTAATCCTTGGATTTCCTTAAGAAACACATCCTTGAATTCTTTAAGAACATGGAAGCCTTCTATGCATTTCTCTCTATCTGACTCTATGTCTCGGATGTTCACTGCAAACAACTTGCAGCCTTTCCTAACACATTTCTTCACTTTTAAAGCAGATATCTATCTTACAGAAACTTTCTTTGGAATTCCCTAAACCTTCACTTGGTTCCCTAGGATATCAATACACAAGATAGACTTTTGCAAACAATTGAGCATGGCATGGTGTTGTTCCAGCAAGTCCATGCCGATAAGTACATCATACAATCCTAAAGTTAGGATGTTCAGGTTTACCTCACATTCGTTAACAATTTCTGAAACCTTATGTTTTGTACCTGTGGCTAACTAAACCAGTCAAGGTTTATCATGTTTTACTTTTCCTAGTTTGCATATATCAACAATTTTAGGTGAAACATAGCTTTGGCAAGCACCAGGATCGATAAGTATTGAAATATAAGTGTTCAATATCTTACCTTCTAGCTCAACCATTGTAGCTTAATGGCCTGTCTATCGGCCATCCAATGCTGCATAGATCTGCGGTGTTATGCAAGACCCCACCGGTCTTGTTCTTACAATCTCAAGAATAATGAGGCCCACTGCATTTCCAACACTTGATTTGTAATGGAGTAGAATTGGATCCACTTGATACTGGTTTACTAGCATTAGCAACTGGTACATAAGGCCCTGTACCAGATTTATTAAATTTCTTGTTCACTTGAAAGCTGTTATTCTGCTTTATGTATGGCTATGGGTTGGACCCAGGTTTACGATTATCAGATAAATTCTTAGACTTGTATCGGTTTTGGTTCATTCTCTCCTACCTCATCTATACATGCTCATAAGAGAGACTAGTTTCATGCTTCATGGTATCCAAAGTCTTAGACATGTCGAATTCAATCCTATCTCGTAAACTGGGAGGAAGACATCATAGGAACTGTTGGATCTTTTTCTTTTCTTCTTTGATGTATGGTACATAATGCAATAGATCTAGAAATATGTTAGTAAACATGTCCATAGTCATGGATCCCATGCGTAGTTCATGAAACTCTTTCACTTTTCGGTCAAAGAACCTTTCCGACTTATATTTTTCTTGGAAAATATTTCGGAAAGTATCCTAGTGTATTTCCTGCAGCTCATCTTTCTTGGTGTGTTTTAAATCCCTCCACCATCTTTCTTCCTTACCATTCAAGTTATAAATGGAAAGATGAGCCTTCATCTCACTTGAATAGTTATGAACCTGGAAATACTTACTCATGCCCAGCAGCCACTCTTCATCCTTCTCCCTGGATTTTACTTCACCTTCATAGGTCGGGCTCTTATTTTTTGAAAATCCCCCTGAATACTGTCATTACTTATTTATTTATTTCTTCGAGGAGAAAGAGAGTCATCACTGAAAGGACTGTGATGATATCCTTTTGGTGCTTTAGGGATGCGTTCCTCTTTTTCTCCTTCTCTTGGGTTGCTGTCCCATTTATGGTAAGTTTCTCTTTTGGAACTGTTTTTGGATTGGGTAGGTTTACCCTGCGGGCTTCCTCATGTCATATTTCTTAGTAATGCCTCATTTATAGCTTGCCGTTCGTTTCTTTCATTCAGGTTGTCTGCTATGAGACTTCACAATTCCACTTGAAGACTGTGTATAGTCTTCAAAATATCAGAATTTAGCTCGACCACCAGTTCTTCTTCTAGGGTGGGGGTGTTCATTCTTCCTTGCCAGCTGTTATCTTCCTCAGTGTTCATAAACTAAAATGTTTAGAAAAAATTTCTTGTAATTTCAAAAATTTTAAATAGCAAAAAAATTTCCTGTTAGTAACAAATTTAATATCATACTTTATTTCCATGGCAGTAAATGCTTGGTGCACCCATAGGTCTCTTAGTTTTGAAATTGGGCTCTGATACCACTTGTAATGTCCCCAAAAATCGAAAATAAAAAAAATAAAATAATATGCTAGTAAAAACTACCTAGATGGAACATTATTCACTTGTGGAACTATATCATACACTTCATGTACCACTATTTACTCGTAATTTGTTCTTACGTTCTGTATTTTACTTTCAGTCATTATATTTAATGTATTTTACTTACGATGTCGTACTGATTTTTACTGCTTAGTCTTATGTTTATACATCTGCGCATATGTGTTGTTACTAAATTTAATTGCTTCGTCCTCTCTACATAGTCGTACTTGTTATTTATGAAATCCTAACTTAACTTTGTTTGTGGAAACAAAGTGGACAGAGTGGCGGGACACGTTCTCCCATGACGGTTTGAGAGGTAAAGTTGTTTACTTGTTTGCAGGATTACTTAGTTCTCTGAACTAAGGAACCTATTTTATTTCACATGCAGATCATACTTTTGCGACGTGGTATTGTTTAAAGAGTACTGGAAGTATTGATTCTAAATAATCTTACTGCTGGTTGACTTTGGTCCTTTGCCGACTCAGAATTATAACCAGGTAAAATATTGCTCTTGTCAATTTATTTATCACTGCTAAATTTCCTGTACACTATTTATGCTTCATCATAGTTTTGTATCTCGTCGTTTATATCTTAGTATATTTTACGTTCTACGTTTATTTTATTAAAACAATTAACATCTCCTATGTTTTCCATTTGCAGGTTATTATCTTGGCCTAAAAACATACCTTTGATTTTTATGAGGTTTATATGTTTAACATGGCATATTCCATATGCTATGTTCACTAAGCATTAAGCTTAGGGAAATTCGCATTGTTTTTAAGTTAGGGATTCAAGCCTTTGGCTTATATGTTATATTAATATATAATCCGTGTGGCTTGACTAAGGCTAGCGTAGACCAAGCATGGACTATGCACTATGCCTAATGTCACAATGTATTAAAACTTGCTATAACATAAACTTTGTAATGTTAACCTTGTGATATGATTTCGGGTGGCGCCATATAACATATTGTTGAACCATGTGATAATAGGGCTTAATCTTTTGCATGGGGAATGGAATACATGAATTTGCACCAAAACTTAACTATGGAGAGTGGGCTTGGGAATTTCAATAATGGTCACCAGCCGGTGCCATTAATTCTTTTGGTAATCGTGGCAGCCCCAAGCTTAGGGCTTGGCTCATGATAGACTTGTCATTTGCTTTGTTTTATTTGGGGTTTGGTCTTGCTCTGTGCAAAGAAAAACGAAGGAGACCTCCATGAAAACGAAGGTAAGAACACTTCGCTCGGCTTCTTAGCATTTCAATGTTTTGTAAAATTCCTTACTCATTGTATTACTTCTCATTCTGGATTGTTGGATGGTTGCAGGTGCTAGGTTTATCATAGGGCGGGATAAATCCATGAACTTTGTTGTTTGGGAAACGACACAACCTATGTTGCAAGGTAAGCTTGCTAGCAAGCTTCTACTTGCCATCTCTCGGTCCTTTTTGGTAGAACCATGCTTCAACTTGTTGCTTGTTTGGGGTTTCACGCTATGGCATTTTCGAAAATTCCTTCGGGCTTGTGATGAACAAACTGGGTATTTTAATTGTTAAGGTGTTAAGCCATGAATCGAATCTTAAGGCCATCCAGATCTGTGTATGATTTTAAGTTTGGGTTTGTAAAAATACTTGTGTTGTTAGCAGTGAATAGAGAAATACTTATGACTTTTTAGCAAACTCTGTATTCATTTATGGGAATTGTATTTTTGGTTAAGTAAATCGTTCTTATAGATTCGGCGTATGAGCCATGGGATGCACCATTGCTTGCAATGGTGCCATAGCCCATTGGCATGCATGTGAACTTGACTACGATAATGGACATACTGTGTATAATGTTAATACTTTGTGTTTTAATGAGGTGGCCATGGTTTTTATGCTTACTATGTGTGGATGGAATTCATATTGCGTCAATGGTTTATTAGTAGGGTTTAAGAACAGGCATATGCCTTCGTTGTGGTTTGTATGTTGAGTATTTATATTTGGTTGTAAAGGTTGACAACGTGGGTTATAAGCCAAGCCATAAGTGGCTTGGTACTTCCCTCAGTGGTTGTGATAGCTTCCAGTGGTTGTTTTATTACTGTTTAGATTTTGTTGATTTAGAGTGTGGGGTGAAATTGTTAACAGAGTTAGTAGGTTATTAAAACCATACTGTGTATTTTTATTGGGCATGTCGTGGCTTGGGTGAATGCTGTTCATAGCTTTAAATGGTTGTTTTATTGTTTAACAAATTTGTGGGTTTAGTTTATAATGTGGATTATATTTATATGCCTGGGGTGCAAGCCCATCATGGCCTTCATCGTTGTGTTTAGACTTTTAAATGGAATGTGTAATATTTGTCTTGGTCAAGGTCATGCATACAGCATTGGGCAGAACCCAGGGTCTTACGACCTCGTTGTACCGTAATGGTTTGATTATTGTAATAGTGTTGATTATATGAATGTAGCCCACACACATTGTTGTATAGCGCGGCCTTGGTAATTAAAACCAACAGTGTTTGAATCATGTTTGTGGCTATCTGTAATACAATGTATCTTAATTTAAAGAAGAGGGTTGGGATTGTATGCCCACAGGATTCGATTCATGTCCCTATTTGTAATACTTGGGTTTATAATATGATTTATATTCCAGTGTATGATGTATTTTATATGGAATGTTTGATGAGTTACGTAATTTTGTTTAATGTTTATGAAATTTATGGGATAGGAATTTTGAATTATTTGTACATGAAATCGTAATGTTATTTATTTTAATTTCTAGGAATGTAGATTTAGATGTGAACAGAGATGTGAATATTTGGACCAAAAGGATGGTCACGACATTCTTGTTCATTTAATTATGATCTTGTTATTTAATGGAATCGTTTGTCATTTAGTTTGTAGTTAATGTGGCAGACCTTGAAAGGTCTTTAATGGATTATTTAACTTGGAATTAAATGTAGAGATAGATTCCAGATTTGTTTATGTATGATGACTTCATCTATATATATATATATATATATATATAATAGTTCAGTTATAGATGGTACCTTAGGTTATCTAGTTTGTATATTTATTTATTTAAATTTGGTTTTAAGATTANTATATATATATATATATATATAATAGTTCAGTTATAGATGGTACCTTAGGTTATCTAGTTTGTATATTTATTTATTTAAATTTGGTTTTAAGATTAATCTATTTTAATCTATACATGTCTCTATTGAGAAATGGAATATGTCAATAGAGTAAGCAATGTAATTAATACAACTATATGGTAATCTGAAACAAAACCTAGTTTTCATTAAACCTAGTTTAAGTAATGAAGATAAATACAAAAACTAACTTAATTGAACAAACCCGGGTGAATACAACATGAAGTATCATTTGCACCCTAGGGTTATAAATTTAAGAAATGTAAACCCAGAAGATATAGACAAAATAATAATTTCAAGGGTTAGAAATCTAATATGAACTTTTACATGAAGCAACCAACAGTTATGCTAAAAATGAACTTGACATACTAAAAACTCATACCTGTAATTTTATGAAGCTCCTTTAATGGCTGAACCTGCACACTTTAAATAACCAGCATTAACCAATTAAGATAGATTTGACCTCTTTTTTTGACAACCAAATCACTTGGGAACTACCATGTTCCACCCAACCATGACCTGGAACCATTCCTGGTGTTATCTCCTAAATAAGTTAGTTTTCAATAGGGTCAAACTCAGACAATTTATTTTTGCATAGTGATGAAGATTTCAAGGCATATTATGAAATATGTTTGGGCGATTAACAAAATTGGAAAGCCTTGTGTTCTGTTTTTTCAAAAATTTTAGAAGTTTATCTTTCGGTGTCTTAGGTGAACTTTTCAACAGTTCATTAGCCACCGAAAATCCCAGCTTTCGGCAGCTAACAATTTGGACTCAGGACTACGTTAACCACAAAAATCTTGTTGACTATGTTTTTAATACAATTTTGAAAACAGATCTTTCGGTGGCTTAGGTGAACTTTTCAATAGCTCATTAGCCACCGAAAAGCCCAGCTTTCAGCAGCTAAAAAACTAGAGATAAGCCTACCTAAACCACCAAAAGCTCAAAAAATGAAAATAGTTAGTGTGGCCATCAATATCAACCACTGTCAACATGAAGAGTGCCTCTAACAAGCTCTTAGCCACCGAAAATACTGAAACTACAGAATAAATCATGAGTTGGAAAAGAGGTGGTCGTTATGAAACCAAATTGACTATTGAAAGACCTAAAACACTCACAACCCTCCATCTATCCCTTCAATGCAATATAACCACCACAAGACATCAAGTTCCAGTTAATATGATTGCTGCACTAGCCATCTCAAGGTTCCCACCAAGAGTTTACGGTTACCCTTCTTAAGTACCAATCACTGCTCAGCCCCTAAAAATCAGCACCCTATCCTCAATCTATTCCCTGTTGTCCTGCATGCATCCTCACTTATCTAAGCTCTCCCTGAAACTAGCATGGTCATCTCCTTCCCCAAGGTTCAAATTTTGATTTTGCAGGTACAAGGAGAGTAGTCTAGAGATGAAGAAAGGAGGACCTGCCCTCAGACAAGAATTAGGTGACATTAGCTATCTTGAGTCACATCCAATAAGTATTCCAATTCTTCGAAGATGCAGGCTATTATAGGTTCTATGAGAAAATCAAGGGATCCCACCAGCAAGTGGCATAAGTTGTTTCTCTTTCTTTTGATGGTTCTAAGTCATTGATAGGAAGAGAAGAGTTCCAGGTTGATGAGGCCCTAATAGTAGAAGTAGCATAACTCCCAAGGATTGGGCAGAAATGGTTCAAAACCACCGTTACGAAGGATGTGGAATTCAGGTCTTACTTAAATCCTGAACATAATAATGCAGTATGGAAGAAAATCATCCCTTCAAACAAGCTTGAGGAGAATTGGTAGCAGTTTTTGAAAGCAATCCTGGTTTATATAACCTGTGAAGGAGGGTATAATAGGGTGATGATATACCACTTTAATTTGATGAACCATTTCATAGGAAGGATCCCACTGAACCTACCTTTCTACCTCCATAAGAGCCTAACCAAGATGGCCCACCAGGTCAAGGCCTAGCCCACCAAAATTACAGGAAGGCTATCTCACCATGGCCTGATAAAACTCATTATCCAAGAATTGCTACAAAGAAGAAACACAGAATGGACATTATTCTTATTTTTGAATGAGTTTAAAATAGGATTACAGTTAGAAGACAAAGGAAAGTCTCCTTCAAATAATTCCAACGCTCCCAGGAGTGGCAGGAGGAAGAGGAGGGCCATCTCCCCAGTGATAGTGGATCAACCCTATCCAACTTCTAAAACCAACCAAGCCAAAATAAGTCTAGAATTCAGTGGAAAGGAGGAGGAGGCTCCAGCAAAAGGTGAAAATATACTCAACCTACCCTACTCACACTCAGAAGAAGAAAAGGAGAAGGAAGTTGACCTAACAAAGTAGGTTGCAGCAGAACATGAGGATTTTCCCTCACCAACACCAAGGGAAGGTCAAGATGAACCAATGGCAGATACTTCATCAAGAAAACCTAGGTCTCAGAGAATCAACCAGCTATTAGGGAAGATACATGAACTAGAGGTCTTAGATAGAGACAAAAGAAATAATGCAAGATTAACCATGAAAAATACTGAATTGCATAATTCTATTTTAGAAATGAGAGGGATGTATGTCCTGCTAAAAAGAAGAAATATGAGATTAATGAAGGATTACTCCAGTATCTACAAGATGGTCAGAATGTTGAGGTTGTAGAAGAAGGATCCAAACCCTAAAAAACACCTTGCACTGGAAACCCTAGCAGAGGCAGCAATTAGCCTTCAGGACCTGGAGGTAGCTCATGATGTTGTTGATATTCCAAATCTTATCCAGGTTGAAGAAGTAAAAAAATGGTAGGAGTAAAGTTCTAAAAGGTTGATTAAATTAGGCGAACACGGCAGTTGTTCATTAGCCACCGAAAGCAGAGCTTTCGGCAGCTTACAGACCCAGAATTCTATTAGCTTAACCACCAAAAGCACAAAAGGGTGCAAAAAGGAATGCTTACACACAAAACCAATTTTGATCGATCCAGACACCTCATGGATGAGTTATAAAGTTGAAGATTAGTTAATTACACCGATAGGTTGGTTCTGTTCTAGTTTTTGAAGGTGTCGACGAGGTGAAAAGGGTCACAAACCCTATCTACTTTTGATAAACCATGAATTATCTATTAGATAAAAAGGCCTAGTTCTACTTCAGTGATCACTGGAGTTGTTAAAGAGTTCAAGGAGTGAACAAGTATTAGAGTTAGATAGACTAGCACTTAAATTAGGGTTTTGACCTAATTTTGGAAAAATAGTTATGTTATCTAATTTTAGTAAATCAAATCCAACTTTTTAGGATCTGAAATAAATTTTGTAAAGGCTATAAAGCCTAAGACTTATGTTGAAGCAAGGGTTCGACTTCGAAGACTTTTATAGCCTTATTGTTATCAAGCTTCTCATGTTCTGCATCATTTAATATAAGCTCTTTTGCCATTATATGTGCACGTTCCATCTCTTTTATGTTCTATACTTGTGCTTGGATGTCTGATTCAGGCTTATTCTTTTGTCTAATACTAGATAGCTGTCATCATATATATGTGTTGATGAGTTGAATTGCAATTATTTTCCTTGTTATGATTAGCCATTCATATCTGATTGTTTTATATATGAATATGCCAGCATAGTAAGTTATCCATTTATTCACTTGATTATCAACCCTCTGAACATTGGTAGTTAGAAGCCTTATCTTTGATTGAGTTTTATGCATGTCTTGAGTGTGTGAGGTCCTTTAGGTCATATGAATTGATCGATTTAGAAAACCATTAAAAACATTGAAGTTACCAGGCATCCTCGAGCTGCAACCTAGAGGAGTTTCCTGGAGCGCTAACACTTGGTTTTAATCCCGATACCCTTGAGCTGGACTCCAACATGCAAGTAGATTAGAGATCCTAAGGTAGGTTTTCCTATCTAGTGTATCAAATCATGATCAGTTCTCCTTTTTCCTTCCAGGAAAATGTTCTCCAAAAAATTACTTGAGAGCAAACAGGAAGAAAATGAATCCTCTAACGATAGATCAAATTCCCAAGCCTTTCCTTGTCTTGAGTCTTTATAGACATACTTTCTAGTCAAAGGGACAATTAAATCATGAAACCTTGGTTTCTTGATTTAACCCTTTTTAATTACTTTGGGTAATTATTAATATTTCAACTTAGGAACTTTCTTCTAGTTCCTAGGTAGAATTTTTAGGTTTTGTACTATTTATTATCTTTTAATAATAAATAATAATTGATGGAGCTTCTTCTTCTTTCTTTCATTTATTTATATTATTAATATATTTAATTCTTTATGTATACCATGTATAAAGTACATAATAATATAACATTTTGTTAACAATGTCTTTGGGCATCATATAGCATGATCCCTAGACTTAATGACACTTCTTCATTAAAGTCAAGTAGGTAGATGGTTTAGTTCTACTAGGCTAGGAAAATTTAAACATCCTTGCATGTTGGATTTCCCCCATATAACGTGGTAGATCTTTGATATTTTGATGAGAATACAGAAATTAGAAATTTCATTTAATCACTTATAAATAGCTATAATGAGATCAATATTTTTCTCGAGTCATTTTCACTTGGAAGTTATTAAATTTTTTTCAGTAACCCCTAGTTCTTACCAGAGATCATACTCAATGCTCTAACAGGGAGTTACAATTCAGTGCAATTCTAGATATCCTTACTTGTATGATACAGCTAGGGATACAATGGCCAAGTATCTGATGCTCCAGATATTATGCTCAACACCAACATGGAAGTGTCCAGGGCTTATGCCCAACACATCCAATTATCTTTTCATGTGTTCCAAAGCTTCTTTCTCAACACAAAGGTAGGTACTCATGTGCTCTATAACTTCTCACTCAACAAAAATCATCAATCACTCAAGTGCTCTAGAGCTCCTTGCTCAACACAAAACATCTCATCAATCACGTGCTTTAGGGTCCATGCCCAACACAAACAAGCATATACATATATCATCAACAATTGGCTTACGCCCTATATATAAAAAAAATCATCATGTTCATATGCAGTGGGGTCTTTGACCCAATATAAAAATAAAACATCAAGATAATCATCATAATCCATAGGCACAAGCCTATAAGTGTTAGGTCCAAATTCGGGATATTACAACATTGAAAACCAACCTATTAGTGCACATTGAGATTTTTACATTTCATTTCTAAATATCATTATGTAATAAATACCTAGTTGGAAAGGGAAAACTAAAATGCCCAAGGAAAAATTGAGTGTCACTATCCTACACATGTATCCTTGCATTGAGCATAGGTATGTTGCTATTGTAATCTCACAGATCACATAAGGTTACCAATAATACATACCAAAATACACAGAATATTCACAGATACAAGAGACAAGAACTGATAAGATGAACAGATTATATTATTCTCAATAGATCGTACAAAGCCAAGAACTAAACTACGTTCTTGAGTGGATCAACAGCCTAATATACAGGTTACAAACAGTTACAATCATAACTACCTGTCAGTTCACCGAACCGACACGACTATTAGTTAACAGACTAACTACTGTGTTTACTCAGCCGACCGACGTAGTCGGTCTCTCGACTTAGTCGGCTGATCGACTAAGTCGGTCTTCGTTCAAGTCGACTTATGTCGACTTGCTCCTTCTACATCTCCCCCACAAACAAAACATTTCTTCGTCCCGAAGAAAAAGGGAGGTAAAAAAATGAGATTAGAAGTACAAAAAAATAGTCTGTAAAGGGAGACTGCTACTGAGGTGGGCTGTGCAGGCGAATAGTTGGTCTCTTCTGCACACAGACTTCGACTATTGCTGGTGCTGTGATGGCAAGCTGATGTTGAAAGTCTGTCCAGGTCTGCAAGGCTTTCTGAATGTCGATAGTAAGAGTAGTAAGATTTGATAGTACCGACATTTTCTCTGCCATGGCCATTTCTGCAATATTTTCCATGTTGGGGCCCAGCAGTTGATTGTGTTCTTCCGCAGTCTCAAGGAGTCTCTTCATCTGTGGACAGATGTTGTCGACTTTCTCCAAGTTGGGAAGGGCGTGCTGAACCCACTGGTGTGCCTCACGTTCCAACTGCTGCAGCTTAGTGTTTTCCATCACTATTTGTTCCTCGACTGTCTGCCTCAGTTCTGTCTCAGTCGACTTCCTTCTTTCCAAGGCCTGAATGCCTTGTCTGGTCTGCCTTGTCTGACTATAGAGCTGCCCATAATGAGTAGGCCAATCTCAGATTACTTCCTTAGTTACAATGGATTCCTCCATGTGGTCTTGTAGAAGTTTGTGAGCCTCCGAGAATGTTGTGTGTTGAGTCAGGAGCAGTCGGATAGTTTCTTCTTTTCGCCCGGCCTTAGTCTCGTGGAGGTGGGTCTGTATGGTCGACACCAAACCTTAAGGAGCAGGGCACATTGTTGAAACTCGACCTCTATTACGAGAACCACCCTCAAACACTAACTGGGCGGAGAAGCAGAAGCAGTGGGAAAAATTCATTGCTGAAAGGGAGTGGGAATACTTCCTGAGTAGGTAGACACCATCCGAGCTTTCTAAAAAGCGTCGGGTAGGCTATGGGGGGGTAGCTGGTCATGTGTCGGACCTCGAGCATAGTGGATCCTAGTCGACCAGAGTCGTCGTCACCAGTAATGCATAATCAACCGAAGAGGAACTGAAGGTATAGTATTGTACTACAGTATGTCGGACATTAAGAGAATCGAAAGGGATGAAAGACAGAAGAAAAGGGAAGCCAGACGCAAAAGGGCCGCAGAGCTGCAGCACAACCCTAGGGCGACCGACCATGATGAAGTACCGCCAGAGTCGGGTCATGACCGACGCAGAGAAGGCGAAGAAGAAGAGGTGTCCCCTGAAGATGATGAAATGTGGATAGAGCAGCCAGACGCTCTCCAACTAATTGTTCCTGACGAAGGAGTAACCCTTTCCACAGTAAGTCCGCGTACCAGAATACAAACTATTATTGAAGATGACCTTCGACTAAGAGCTGGTGACATTACGCTCTGGAGCCGACTAGGCGATGAACCATACCCGGGTCGACATCTTGTCATCCATCGACCGATCGAAGGTAGCTGGGTGACCTTTCAAACGGCACCCTCCTTTCGTAGTATCCACTTGCTCCTACCGACACATGAAGGAGCACCCCCCCTGCCACACACAACTTCAGAAGATACACAAGAGTCCGACTTGAGCACGCAAAGTGACAGTGGGTCGTTAAGAAGACAAATTATCAACAATCCACTCTTCGACGAGAAAGAGTCGACACCCGACGGGAGCACAAGTTCCATCGACCAAAACCCCATCATCACCCTGACAGATTCGTCTGACTCAACAATCCCACCCCTTACAACACCACCTACCCCACCCCCTCCTCCACCTCCAACCCCGACATCATCAGAGAGTAGTGACAGTGACTCCGACATGGGTCACGGATCTGCTCAGATTCCCCTTTATCAGGGTGACGAAGACCCCAGACGACACTGGTTTGTCTGCGAGTCGATATGGGAGGCTAACAAAGTAACAGAAGAAGACCGACAGATAGCCCAGTTCGTCGGAGCCCTTCGGAAAAGAGCTCTCACATGGTGCATGAAATTTACTGAAAGGCAGCCTAGAGCAACAAAATCAGAGATAAAAACGCAATTCCTCTCCTTCTTCAAGACTCCCGATGCTAAACACCTGGCAGCCAAGAAGCTGAAGACAACCCAACAGAAGCCAGGAGAAATAGTCCGCGATTATGATAAAAGATGGAAGGATCTATTGAGTCAGTTGGACTATGTCATCGACGAACAATTACTCATTCAATGGTTCCTTGCAGGACTTGCACAGAAAATTCGCCGACACATCAGTCTGGAGACCTTCAAATCGTACGAGGATGCGTTGACAAAAGCTTTGCAGGTCGAGATGGATGAAGACATACCTTCCTGCCCGACCGACCACCGCTTAGAAGAACAGCTGGAAAATATGCAGAAGTCCTTGAAGGAGCTCACACTTAAGAACCAAGACATCTGGTGTACTAGCTTTTCAACAGCCGGACATACAAAGGATAACTGTCGACAGCAATTCAGTCGACAAGATGTCCATTTTGTACAGACCAAAGCGTTTTGTGACATCTTCCAGGAACGAGGAGACCATTCCACCGCCGACTGTCCTTACAATATGAAGAATGGCAAAGCCTCCTGGTGTGCTATATACGAAACTGCAAATCACAACACGGCCGACTGCCATCTCAACCTCAAAAATAGACAAAACTACCAGGCCGTCTATCAGACAAATGCTGTAGCACAGAACACAGAGCAGAACAATAACAATAATCAGAATGGGCAGCGAAATGATGGCCGACGCTACGACCGTCGAAATGACAATCGACGCCCAGGGTTTGGAAGAACAGGTCGATTCGTTGGAAGTCGAGAAATATGAAGTCGTCGACCTACTCAATGCTTTATTTGTTACAAAGAAGGGAACAGATGCGCCGACTGTACGTACAAGGACAGGACTGATCTGAAATTTTGTACACATTGTGGGGTAGGCGATCACTCCTTGGAGGATTGCCCTACAATGTTGGAAAAAATTAGTAATAAAAAGAATGTTAATGTCTTGTCTTGTGTCCAGAAGAATGATGTCATAACTACTAAGAACTTGCATATCGTCACTCGACAAGGCACTAAAACTGGGCCTGACAATCCTCATATTAGTAAGATCACAAACAAAAACACCTACCCTGACCCTTGCAAAGAACAACAAACATATCAGGAAGCCACAAACATATTTTCAAAACTTGCACAGCACGAAGACATTAGTCACAGTCGACACGACTCGACCCAGCATCTAACCCATCTCATTCAAACAGATAAATCCGTAGGTCAATTCATTGATTTATTGCATCAAATAAAAAGCACTAACTCTGAGAAACAAACGAAGAACATCTGTAGTTTAAATCAAAAAGACAAAAATGATGTCGACCCTCTTGTCGACCTGGAAATTGAAGGTTTTCATGTCCGACAAGTGGTGCTTGATTTTGGGTCTCAGGTAAATATAATGACCCGAGATACCTGGGAAACGATGGGACGACCTCGACTCTATGAGTCAGGCATTTATCTGAAACTAGCCGACCAGGGCCTTATTGAACCCATTGGGGTTTGGAAAAATGTGGACACAACCATTAAAGGCATATCGACTAAGGTTGATTTCGAAATTATTGACCCAAAGGAAGGATCTAGTTCCTTCCCAGCCCTTGTAGGTCGACCTTGGGGTAGAAATATGAAAGCCTCTATCTCTCTAGATAAAGAACGTATTAAACTTAAAGGAAATGGTTAAAAGGTCATAGTACCTATTAACCCCTCCCAAGGCCAACCTTGGGTTGAACCAATTGATGAGGAAGTCGATATCCGACAACTTTATCAGATCCAAAACAATACTGACTACACAGAACCAAACGCCCAAGGGGAGCTTTACTTAGGTAACCCCGACTCAGTTGGTTACAATTCAGACGCTGAACTATATGACTAGGAAATAGAAAACTATGAAACACAAGCAAGAGGGTTCTGGACTATCCAAACAGTACAGAAAAAACCCACCCGACAGTGCTTTCTAGTCTCAATTATCCCCAATATTTTTGAGAGAAAAATAAGAGAACACCCTACCTTACAACCGATCGACGAAACAACCAGGACCCAAACAAGGTATAAGGAGAGGGAATCCCCATTCATGCATGTTGAACAAGTGTCTAAGAACATTGGAGAACATGGCCGACTACAGAGCTTAGTGGAAACCTTCACCGGTCAAGCAGCTAGATGGTGGGATACCCATCAGACAAAACTTCAGACCTGGACTAGTGCTGCAACTTATTTTGTTGAAAGGTTTGGTGGCACGAAGCTCACCCCACAAGCACATATCCCCATCTTTACTCAAGGCCAGAACCCAGAGGAACACATCCAAACTTGTGAAAAAGAATGGAGAAGCCTAGGACATAAGGATGAGAGAGCCTGGCCACACTTGTTTCCCTCAACCCTAGACGACTTACCTAGCAAATGGTATAAAATGGAGGAAGCCAAAGGTGAAACCTTTTTTTGGAATGACCTCAAAGAAAATTTTATCCAAACCTTCAACTTTATCCCTGAAGATCAACAATTAGTCGAGCCAGCACACCAAATTAAACAGTTCATTCAACCGACTGAAACATTCCCTGACAAAGACCCTCGACAGGTCAAGCACTGTAATAGTCTTCACATAGGATCAAAAGTCGAGTCGATCCGACTACAATTGGAGAATGAACACACCAAAGGTAAAAGCTTCAGATGGAAATCCAACCATACTGAAACAACAAAACCAATCCACTCTGTGCTTAGGGTCGCGACTACCGAAAAACCTGACCTCGACCGAATGACTGCAGCCGACTTCCCTGGTACATTTTCACAGTTCCAGGAAGGAAGTCGACTGATAAATGAAGCTAAAGCCCCAGAATGGTTAGATGCCAAATTTAAAACCAAATAGGTCGACATTTCAAATGACGACCGACCAAAATTAGCTAAGATTGGTGATTATTGGAATGAGCAACAAACAGCTGAAATAGTGAACTTGCTTAGGGAATTCCAAGATGTCT
>LPNX010613918.1:0-10906 GCA_001517045.1 Pseudotsuga menziesii
ATATATATATAAGATTCACAATTCGAGATCGTCAAAATTGTAATTTATGAATCATAGTTATTTGTTGTTTTTATATAAAAATTTAAGTCCACAGTCCCATGGTATTCATAAATTATAAATTTATGAATACCATTTGAGAGAGATGTGTCATGATGTCGAAATTCAAGAGACATGTGCTCATCCAATTGGTGAGGCCCCTCTTGCACATCCAATTTTTGGATGTTAGACTGATAAATGAAATGTCAATGACCTCAATATTTATAACCATGAAAAAACTGAGAAATGACACATTAGATTTGTCCCATGGTTTTCATAAATTATAAATTTATGAATACCATTTGAGAGAGAGGTGTCATGATGTTAGAATTCCAGAGACATGTGCTCATCCAATTGGTGAGGCCCCTCTTGCACATCCAATTTTTGGATGTTAGACTGATAAATGACATGTCGATGACCTCAATATCTATAATCATGAGAAAACTGAAAATGATATATTAGGTTTTGTTTAACATATATGTCGCCCAACCAGAAATGCATTTGGGTGTAGAATGCACATTTATAAATGAATAGTTGAGGGATGTCATTTAGTATTCCATTGTTGGATGTTAGACATAGGATACATAACATTGACATGTCGTTTATCACTGTAACATCCACTTTTGGATGTTGGACTTATAAAGCACATGTCAATGACCTCAAAATTGCAATTGGTAGATCAATTTTGTCTTTGACATAGATGTTGCTTAATGTGAATAAATGAAGTTATGTTCCACCTATAAAATGTATAAAATAAATATTGTTTCAATTTTATTGGTTTTGTTCATAACCATACCTTTTTTCATTGTTTTGTTATACAGCTACAAATGGATCTTGCCATCTATAGTTTGTTGCCAATGGAGATACTGGAACTGATTTTGTTGTGGGTTCCTTTTTTGACATTGATCCAATTGGGATCAACTTCTAAACATTTCCAGGAAATTTTGTGGCAACCAGCATTTAGAACTTCTTGGTTGAACAATCACATTACTGAAGTTGTTTTTTTTATTGAAGTCTAGCACCCATACGAGATCAAAATACTATATAATTTTATAAATTCTGTAGGCCATACGTCTTTTCTGCATATTACCAATCTAGAAAACAATTATTCAGTTGAATGCACAACTGGTTCAAATATTTTTCTATCCAGGTTTTGTTCATTGCCAAGTCACAAGCGCTACTTTATTATTAACTCATTCGAAGGATGGTTTTTATATATAGGCGTGATTGAAATTGGAGTGCTTGGTTTCTTCACACTCATAAGCAACATCGATGGTCACAAACACGGATGGAGAGTTGTTCGTCATGAAGAGAACGAACATGGTTCAAAAATTTTTGTGTCCAGCAATGTGAATAGAGATTGCAGAGAAATTGATGCAAATGGCTTCATTCCAACCCCTCCTAAAAATGTAGTTTTTTTAAATGGAAAACTATATTGGCTACATATGAGAATCATTTCAGAGGAAGATGCTCTATATTCCTATACTATGTGGTCACTCGACATTGGATTGAACAAATGGGCTAGTCATGCAATTCATACAAGATGCATCAAACGATCCATGTGTTTGACTATACATCAAAACCAATTGCTATGTCTTGTGAACGATGGTAGGACAACTTTATGGTCCATAACTGAAATGATAGATCTGAGGATGGGTGCATCTGCAGTTGAAGAGGTGCATGGGTTTTGGATATTTGGAAGAGATTTAAGATGCACCCTTTTAGAAGTTATGACACTCTATATAAATACACGTTGTCCTAGGTACCTTCCATTTTGGGCTGTGGGGAGTTTTATTCTGATGTGTAGGTATGGCCAAATCCCGTACATATATTATGACCTCAACACTTATAGGGTTACTCATGTAGGACCCGATGAAGGATCATTGCTCTGAAGTCATCGATTGCCTATGCCAATAGACATTCAATGTACCAACATTGTAATGTCTAGAAATTTTTTCCCTCTAACTCCAAGCATGAAAGTATTCGACGATTTACTCCCTTTTCCTACAAATTGGGATGAGTCGTTGGAGCGTTATGGCATGTAAACAATATGCAAAAAGGATGTTTTTTTGCATATTTTGTGAATTTTGATAATCTTTTTATATTATCTACATCGATGTAATCATTAGATATATCTAAAAAAAATTATTGCACCAAAAAATATCCATTGTGGATGTTATGTTTTTTTGTAGTGTATGTATTTTTTTGCGATCATCTTTACATTTTGTCATTTTATATTGTACTTCAATTGTACAAGTAACATGCAAAAAAATGTTTCACTTTGTCTATTACTTCTAAATTATACTTATGCCTGCAAAAAAAAACCTATGTTTTATCAGTATTTTAAAATAAAGGCATATTTACATTAACCCATCTGCTAACCGATTCTCTTATTTTGTGTTATAGAAATGGATATGGTCCCTACGATTTGGAAATATGTGCCAATAGACATAATTGAAATGATATTTCTTTGGTTTCCTTTATCTATGATTATCCATTTTAAAATGGTTTGCAAAGGTCGGAGTCGTATTGTGTCTGAAAAAAATTTCATCTCACAATGGAAACACAATCAAATGAAAGAATATGGAGTTTTGGTTGGTTTTGGATCCTCTGGTAGACATCAGTTCGTTGGCCATTACATTAGCCAAATAGGAAAATGTTCATCTCTGTCTATGCAACTCTTAAACAATGAATACAAAATTGAATCCACATGTGGTTCAATTGTTGCAGTTTCATCCTCCAGTATCTTATATCGAAAAAGAAACTACTACATCGCCAATCCATTCACAAAGACTTGTACATTTGTAGGGTCTCTTGGTCTTGGTGATTGGGGTTTGTTTACATTGTTGAAAAATTTTGAACAACAAAAATACCATTGGGTAACATTGAAACATGTTTATAAATTTTTTTATTTCCAGTAGTATTCATATGCAGTGGAGACAAACATGTCCTATAGATGGCGATGTTTTGCAGCCCAAAAATCCCATATTGTATAATCAAACAATGTTATGGGTGGATAGTCATGTGGTTTCTAGATATAATCATATATGTATATACAAGCTATGTTGGATAGATGTTAAAGATAACAAATGGGGGTTCTAGTTTATTCCACAGTCAAATTCAACGTTATTGATTAGATTAGCATGTTATCGCAATGAGCTTCTTTGTTTTATCAATGATGGGAGAACTACAACATGGTATATAGAACCAACAAAAAATCAAAATGATTCAACAAATTCTTCGATAAGAAATGGATGTTTAGAAGGTGGATTGCGATGGAGTATCATGTCTAATTTGACCTCGAGCATTAATGGCAAATGCAGTGGATATTTTCCTATTGTAGCACTTGATAATTTCATGCTCATGTGCAAATACGACCGTCTTAGTTTTGGTTTCTATGACTTCATCAACACACATTCTAATTTTGTAAGTGAGTATAGAATGTTGGATTCTGCATTATCCAAACTTGAAAATCCAACACACCTAAGTGTTGTTGAGCTTGTAGACAACATATCCATCATTCTAAGTTGCCCAAACATGGATTCAATTGATGATGTGTTTTCAATGGGATAATATAAACATATATGGCATGTAACTTGCATGTATGTTATGCAAGTTGACATGTTTGGATGGTTCTTAATCATACTTATTCAAAATATCTCTTCCCAACCAACTTTACTGGATTTTTGGTAATTAGTGCTACATATGGAATGTTGCTTACCTGTACTTATGCAAATAGACATCTTCAATACTTCATTATCATGCTTATTGGATTTGTCTCTTCCGATGTTTTCCAATTTACATTCTCTATGAAATAAAAATTATTCATACATGCCAATTTTTTTTTCTTGGAAACAAAATTTGAGTACAATATTAGTTTATATCTTGGCGTTGTTTGGTAATACAAATATTATAAGATAATATCTGAATAAATTTCAAAAATTTTACGTTTGTGTTTCTTTTTGCTATACATATAACATGACTTTGTACACTAATATGGTTTGACATTAACTAATTTTTTGTGTTCATGTAGATATGTCGTCAGAGAAAAATAATAATTGGAGCAGTGAGAAGAACTTGATGGAAACATCGCGTCACACAAAAAAAGAATCCTCGCAAAAACACTATAATAAAAAAAAGGAAGGCATTAATAGGAAAGTTCATTTAATATAACAAGAGAGTAGTGAGCAAATTGGCAAACAAATAAGAGAACGACATGGTCATTCCTTTGCAAATGTTACTGATTCTTAGGACGACCCCACTAAATTATAGAGCATATCTAATATAATGAGGAGATCAAATCGTTGAAGTCAATTTATATCATCAACTCCTACATATAGAGACAACTGTAACGAAATGTTGAATGAATTTATTGAACCTTTCGTAGATCATACTTCTCGTGAAACGTTTTCTAATCATGGCACCGAGGTCTAAGGATTACATGGTGTTGTATATATTTGAATAAGTATTTATATGTACAATCTAGATATACTTACATACATGTTCAATGTTTAGATAACTACTCGCAACAATTTTCCAAATCGATCATTTGATGAGCGCGAGGAAGCTATGTATACAAATCAAAATTAAATTGTACAAAATGATAACACCAATATAGCCTAAAGAAGAAGTGGAATAAGAACAATTTCTCTTGGAACAACAAAGGACATGAATTCCAAGTCTACTAGGAATGACACACATAGCCACGCAAACAATGCATTGTTAACGAATGAAGAACAAGGGTTTCAAAATCAACTCAAAACCGGTTTGCAAATGTCGAGTCCAGCAAGAACTATTTCTGTTGGAACAACCAAGGTATTGTTTCACCTATCCATGACAACAACCATGCATTTGAACTTGATCAAAATAAGGTCGTATTAGATACAATACTATTTCATCTTCGTGTTCAATAACTCAATGAGAAATTGTTTTGAAATTCCAGGATAGTAGCGTCCATGGACATAATTGTCAAAACGACATGATATCGATCAATGTCAATTCGTCTTCTGGTGACAATGACTTTCTACAAAATGTCGATTAAAATTATGTTGTGTGTAGCCAACCGAAGAACATGGGCCTCAATCGGGAAAACAATTCTACACCAATGAATGATCAAGCAATAATTTGAAACCAGATCATGATCAGTAGACCAAGTGGAGATGCAAAAAGGACTGTTTTTCTTGGAACATCAAAGGTCTTACTCAGCCTATTCCTACACAAGTTCCATATTTAGATCTTACCAGAAGATTTGACATAATATTTAACAATGACATTTTCACTTTTTAGGATAATAGTGTTGAGGATCGTTGATGACACAACATTCAAACCCAAAATCATCTGAACGATATGATGGCAACCAACCTTCATTATAAATTTCATGATGAAATCTATTTGGGTCAGGTTTCAGGCGATGGTACTCGAAGAAGGCAAGTCAGGAATCTACATCGTCGCAACAACAGAGGAGAGAGATGTCGGCATGTCTCGCCTCACTTTGCATTGAATGGTAACGTCCATGCTCAAGATCTAGGTTTAAATATACATACATCAAGAAACATGGTTGAATTTTCCCAACAAATGTCCTCTTTCCATCAAGCATTTCATGCCAAAATTGATAAAATGTCAATTGTGCAAATGTGTAATGTTTGTCATGAATCATACCTTGGAATGAATGTTTTTAGGTGATATGAAGAACCTATTTGTGTGAGATGTAGGCAAGAGCATGGTATCCATCATTTTTCTTTGTCATTTACATTTGAAAGGTATTCAAAGATGGCCAAAAGTGCATATGCTACAATCAGGAAGAAAGAAGAACAACAGTTGGAATCCATTTCAACTTAAAGATCACAACTATTAGGTTATTAGGTAATTTGATTGTTTATTGTATAGATATTTATATTGACATGTTTCATTGCTATTATTTGAATTGGTAGCAAGAAATATAGATTGCAAGGGAGAAAAACCAAATTACAAACAGAAAGAGTTTAATCTCTATTTATTCATTGTCTTTTCATATAGTTGTCGAGAAAAAGTTTTTTTCCTATATGTTAACATACACTTTTTCAATATGTTCAATTACAATTCAATTTACAAGCATTTGTTAAGCTGTATTACGACATAAAAAACATAGTGACAACCATTATTTTTTTTACTAATTTATTTGGATTTTTTTTCTTCATATTCTTTCTGTATGTGTTGAAAGAGTAAAGATATAGTTAGTTATCTATTTTTTTTCATAATATCCTCACAAGTAAATGTAATATTTTTTAATTGAGTTTTATTGATTAAATGTGAATGTATTGATGAAATGTGCCAGAAAAACAGCATTGAATGATTGATTACGAGATGACATGCTAATGATTTTAAGAAATATAACCATGACCATGCATGTTACCATTTTATGCAACTTACATTTTGTTATATTGTATAATTTAATTATTATTGATATCTTAGAAATTTAGTGCTTATGCCACATTTCCTCCAACGTTGTCTATTGTATTATTTGGTTATCATGATGTTTGAATTCATAAAACCATATATGTTTTTATTTTCCAGATCTTTGCGTCAAATCCAAATAAAACATGGATGTAAAAAAAATCAAACATCATCCAACAGTGTGCATCAGACACCTCATATACAAACCAAGGTTGAGATGTCGATTTCAGATACATTTTCTACATCCTGGAAGAGGAAACCTTTCCAAACCAAAAATTCAAAAGGAGATAGGGAAGAAATTTGGCATTACTGGTACACAACAAATATTTATTTACGGTTTTCGTACATATGGACAAAGATCTTCAAGTTTTGGGTTGGTATATGACAAACTTGAGGATGCAATCAAATATGAGCCAAACCACAGATTTGTGAAGAACAGAATTCGTGCTCTTGGCAAGAAAACCCAAAAAAAATACTGAAAAAAAAGCAAAGAAAATTCATGGTGTCATTCCAAGAAAATAAAAAGATTGTTGAGCCATTGTCATCACCATCTGTATAAAAAAGTAGTGAGAGTGCTTTTTCTTTCTGTTCGCATCATTGTATTTATTCACTCTATCGTTGCATACAGTTATCTAAATGTGTTGAAGATATTTTATAAGTTTGAATAATATTTTGAATTTTGATTTCTTCCTAAGTAATCTGTTGTCAACCTATATCTTATTTATAAGTAGTTTAAATAGCTTTGTGTGCTGGTTGAAATAAATTATTTTTATGATTTGTTATGTTTCTGCTGCAATATGATAATGTTGGTTGCTGAATTTTTTTACATGATGCCATTAATGAAATTGTTTTGTAGTAGTTGGGTTTATTTTTATTTTGAATTTCTTTTTGCATTCTAAAATCGATGAAGGGTTATCTTGGATTCTGATGTTCATTGGTGCTTATGGTGTCTTGTGCTATTGGTTGATGATTATGTTCTACTATGTATGTGTTATGCAAAGAAATTATTTTTATAATTTATTATGTTTCTGTTGGTAGTAACTATGTATTTTTTAATGTTATTTATGAGTAGGTTAAATATTTTTGTTTGTTCCTTCAAAGAAATTATTTTTATGATTTGTTATGTTTCTGTTGCAATATGGTTATGTTGGTTGCTCGATTTTTGTTACATGATGTCATTGATTAAATTGTTTTGTAGTAGTTGGGTTTATTTTGAATTTGAATTTCTTTTTGCATTCTAAAATCGATGAAGGGTTATTTTGGATTCTGATGTTCATTGGTGCTTATGGTGTCTTGTGCCATTGGTTCATGGTTATGTTCTACTATGTCTGTGTTATGCAAATATTTTTTTTATAATTTATTATGTTTTTCTTGGTAGTAACTATGTATTTTTTAATGTTATTTATGAGTAGGTTAAATAGCTTTGTGTGTTCGTTCAAAGAAATTATTTTTATGATTTGGTATGTTTCTGTCACAATATGGTTATGTTGGTTGCTCGATTTTTGTTACATGATGCCATTGATTAAATTGTTTTGTAGTAGTTAGTTTTATTTTTATTTTGAATTTCATTTTGCATTCTGAAATCGATGAAGGGTTATCTTGGATTATGATGTTCATTGGTGCTTATGGTGGCTTCTCACATTGGTTCATCGTTATGTTCTACTATGTCTGTGTTATGCAAAGAAATTATTTTTATAATTTATTATGTTTCTATTGATAATAACTATATGTTTTTAATGTTTTTTTTAGTTAATTGCAAATGGATCCAAGCATTTGGAGTTTACTACCACTCGAGTTTCTAGAGATGACTCTCCTATGGGTGTCATTTTCAACATTGGTTCATTTCCGATCAAACTCTAAACATTGGGAAGAGCTATTGTCTAGGCCATCTTTTGTTAGCGCTTGAAAAAATAACAATATAACACAAACTGGGATTTTAATTGAACTATTGGGACAGTATCAAAACCATTTTGTATATAAGTTTATCAATCGTATAGGACATACATCTTTGTTGCATGTCTCTTATCCAGAATATAGATATACGATTGAATGTATAGTTGGTTCAATCATTTTTCTCTCAAAACATTGTCCTCTATTAGAGCATAAGGATTATTACATCGTAAATCCATTCATAAAGTGTTTCTCAAATATAGGAATTATTGATATAGGATACTATGGTTTCTTTTCTCTGATAGGCAACACTGGTCAACAAAAACATGGATGGATACTTGTATGTCATCATCGTACTGAACACGGTCCTAAATTTTTTATCTACAGCAATATCCAAAGAGTTTGGAGAGAAACAATTGGTGTTGATGGTGAACCTACTGCTCCTAAAGATGTTGTTTATTATAAAAGAAAAATTTATTGGTTGCATGTGAAAATAACTTCTGAATAAGGTGCCTCATATGTGTACAGGCTGTACTCGCTGAACATTGAAATGAAAATATGGGGTATGCATTCAATTTACACACGGCGTAGGAAATGATCTGTGTGTCTGACCTTACACTACAACCGATTGATATGTCTTGTGAATGATGGTTTTACAAGTATATGGTTCATAAATGAAATCCAGGATTTCAAACGCAGTCAACATTGCATTCAACAAACACATAGTTATTTCGAGGATGGTAGAGGGTTAAGATGGACCATGTACAAGGTATGACAATAAATATAAATAGACATTATTTAGACTATCTACCATTCTGAGCAGTTGGAAATTCTATATTGATGTGCAAGACTATTGAAATTCCATTCATATAATATGATTTGGAAACTTACAATGTTACTCATTTAGCACTTGATGAAACATCATCACTTCCAAATCACTGTCTACTATTGCCAACAAACAATCAATGCAGTAACATTATCATGTATAAGAATTTCTTTTCTCTAACTCCAAGCATGGTTTTATTCAACGATCTTCTCCTATTCCCTCCGACATTGTTTCAGTCCTTGTAGGATTTTGGCATGTAATTCAATAGGTTTATGAGTCTTTGTAAACAAAACTATGTTTTAGTTTTTGCACTTTGTGCAAGTTTTGGTATGTTTTGGTTTTAAATAAAACATATCTTGAGCCATGAAGCTTCTTATTAAGGATATGGAAATTTGGAGTGGCTATGTTTGAGTTTTTGCTTCAAATCACTATTTTTATTTCTTTTGATCTAAAATAAATAGATTTATTTACTGTATAACACCAAAATTTATTGCCTGTATGGAGAATTTAATGGGAACAATATTTTACATATTTTAAATAGTACAACTAATATTACATATCTTTCCCTCTCACACTAAAAGATTGCATTATCAACAAATGAATAAACAAAGCATTCGATTTCAACTCGGTATGAGAACAAACATTGCACATTAAAGAACACATTTTTGCACTTGAAATAACAAAGATATTCCATTACTGACGATAATGTAATTTATGATGACTTTATGTACTAAGTTGATGTACTGTAAAAGGTTTTTCAACAATTGCATATTTTAGTTACTCAAATTACAATTTAAATAATCAATACAATATTTCACTTTCTCAACTAACAATTTAAATAATATATGTAATTGTTGCAGTTAAATTCCTAGATTTCCTCATTTTAACAATCCATACATTCATTTACATCATATTCATGGATGCAATGCTTACTATTATATTGAAATTCTTACTTTTTGTATTCGTTTAAGAATTTTATTTGTTTCATAAATATCATGAATCATAAAATATACGGAACTGAAATTGCTTAGAAAATAGTTCAGTTTCACATTAAATACACATCAGTTAAACAACTATTGCACTATTCGAATCTACGAAAACATTTCAGTAAAAAAATTGCAGATTATATAATAATTTTTTTCCACTTGAAATAACAAAGATATTCCATATTTGCTCCACAATTGACATTCATGCCTTGTTCAAATGAAAACAACATAACTAACGATCATATAATTTATGATGACTTTCTATATACCACATGTCACAAGACACCATAAGCACCAATGAACATCAGAATCCAAGATAACCTTTCATCGATTTCAGAATGCAAAAATAAATTCAAAATAAAACTAAACCCAACTAGTACAAAGCAATTTAATTAATGGCATCATGTAACAAAAATCGAGTAGCCAAAATGACCATAGAGCAATGTCACAATTCAACTTATTGCTCACTCACTATGATAATCCACCATAGCACTTCATAAATTAAACATATATTTGTTTTATTAAATTACTTTTAATATTGTAATGCAATGAACTACATTAATTAACATAACCATAATACAATATATTCATACAGAAATGACATAATCGAACATAACCCTTCGTTAATGCCATAACAGAATTAACACCTGAAAATATCACTACACCTAATCATTGTGCAACATTACAATGACTTACATATTGTCACATTACCACATTACTCAACATAGCCATAATG